>JAJIZL010000510.1:127486-197475 GCA_023969395.1 Amblyomma maculatum | reverse complement strand
TGGCATCCATGGCTTTACTAAGGTTATTTGGCATATAGGCGTCCCTCGGCGACCACTGCTTCGGCCGCCACGGCCCTACGAAGGCCTGTGACGAAGTGGTGTCACTCTGTGATCTCGCTTCGGCCGCCACGGCCCAGCAAGGTTGACGAAGTGGGGTCCCTCGCGACCACTGCTTCGGCCGCCACAGCACTCCTAATGTCTGCAACGAAGTGGTGGTGTAGAGGTAGCAAATCCGCCTCGCATTCAAGAGGACTGTGGTTCGAAACCAGATACCAATTCTCCACCGGATCAAAAATATATATATATATCCACGTGTCGATGGAATCGCATAACTAGGTTTGAGGTGCAACCGGATGCCCGTGAGTACCTCCGGCCACGCGCTCCCTCACCAGAACAGGAGTTGGACACCGTGGTGCATTAATTGGCCACAACCTCCTATGAGGAGTCCTATAAAACCCTGGATCAGAAACCAGCGGCTGTGGGGAAACTGACCGCAACGGCGGTCAGATCCGTGACGCAGCGGGGTGCTAAGAATTTCTGGCTCCGCTGGACAAGTAGTCATTGCAGACTTACCCTGGTAACGATTCAATGCTAGAATACTATCGTGTAAGGCTAGTTTAGCAGTGCTTTTAGAGGAACTAGAGGGTATGATGTCATAGGCTTAGTGAGGTTAGGAGGCCGAGTGAGGAACATGCGTTGCTGAAGGACGGGTATCTACTGTGTTATCGAGGTTTACCGGAGAGGCGAGAACTGGGAGTAGGTTTCCATGTCAATAAGTGTATAGCAGGTAATATAGATTAATTCTATAGTATTAATTAGAGGGTGGCAGGCATCGTAATTAGGCCTATTAAGCGGTATAAACTGAAGGTTATAAGGCCTAAGCACCTACCTGTAGTTATGATGATCAGGCAGTTGAAAGCTTCTACGAAGATGTAGAATCGGCAACGCGAAAAGTAAAGACGCAGTATACTTTACTAATGGGCGACTTCAATGCCAAGGTAGGGAAAAAGCAGGCAGGAGACCAGGCAGTAGGTGACTATATGGTATTGGTTCTAGGAATAGCAGGGGGCAGTTACTAGTTGAGTTTGCAGAGCGCAATAACATAAGAATCATGAATACCTTCTTCAGTTAACGGAAGAACGGGAAATGGACATGGGAAAGTCCTAACGGGGAGACAAACTAAAATTGACTTTATACTGTGTTCAACCCCCGCCATTATGCAAGATGTGGAGGTAAGCGGGGAAGTGCGATGCAGTGACCACAGGATGGTGAGGTCCCGAATTAGCCTAAATCTGAAGAAGGAACGCAACAGATTAGTAAGAAAGAAACCCATCAACGAATTCGATGTGAGGGGGGGGGGCAGAAGAGTTCAGGATCTCGCTACAGAATAGATATTCAGCTCTTACCGAGGATAGCGACATTACCCTAGAAGCAATAAGCAGTAATTTCAGAGATATCATTACTGAGTGCGCTGTAGAAATAGGCGGTAGGGTAGTTAGAGAGGATACCGGTAAGCTGTCTAAGGAGACGAAAGATTTTATTGAGAAACGCCAGAGAATGAAAGCTAACAGACCAGATAGAATTGGCAGACATGTCAAAGCTAATCAATAAGCGCAAAGTGGCCGATATAAGGAAGTATAACGTGGAGAAAATTGAGCATGCTGTAAAGAACGGGGAAGCCTTAAAGCGATGAAGAAGAAATTAGGCATATAGGCAAAAATCAGATGTATGCGCTAAAGGACAAGGCGGCCAATGCCATCACGAATATGGGCAAGATTGTCAAAGTAGCGGAGGGGTTCTATACTGATCTCTATGGTAGTCAATGTAGTCAGGACAATAATTAGTTTGTGGCGTAGATTATACCGGTAAGCGTCTTTTTCTTGCTGGCTCCGGATACGCTGTCGAGCAAGTTGGCGGGCGGCATCACCATGAAGAACGAATTTATTAGCACCCATATATGTGGGGCTAACACTATCGGGAAGTAGAATTGAGTCCAGCATATAATCATGCCTTCGCGACCGTGGACTGTATGGAACGGAGTGAAGTGCGTCGTTTCTTGCGGCGCAGTATCATACGCGAAGGTGACATAGGAAAGTATTGCGTCCCAGTTCCGATGGTCCTCGTCGACAAACATTGAAATAATGTCGCCGATTGTCTTATTAAGCGGTTCGGTGAGTCCATTTGTTGTGGGTGATAAGCGGTTGTTCTCCGGTGACTTGTGCCACTGGCTTGCATAAACTCCAGTGTTAGCGCCGAGGTGAAATCCGTTCCCCTATCAGTTATGACGACAGCGGGTGCACCGTGACGAAGTACTATGCTCTGCATAAAAAAAGGTCGCCATTTCAGCAGCAGTACAACAGCCTTCGTCTCACAGTATCGGCTAAGATAGTCGGTGACTACCACAATGTACCGGTTACTGAGCGAGGACTCTGGAAACGGGCCTAGTAAATCCATGTCGACTTGATGGAACGGGAATTGTGGTGGATCAATAGGTTGTAGTAGTCCGGCCGGCTTAGTCACTGACGTATTACGACGTTGACACTCCCGGCAAGTTTTGACGTAGCGCTTGATCACTGCAGTCTGAGTTTAGGCCAATAATGTTTTTGGCGTATGCGTGCCAACCTTCGGGAAAAACCCAGGTGACCAGAAGGGTCGTCGTGGGACGCCTGCGAGACTTCGTCGAGCAAAACTTTAGGTATGATGAGAAGGTAAAGAGGTTCCGTCGGCCCATACAGTTTTTATAGAGGATGTGGTCTCGTAAACAGAACGATGACAATCCGGACGAGAAGGTTCGGGGCGGAGTATGATCATTTTCTTCCAGGTACTCAATGGAGAGGCCGTAGTTCAAGGTCGTCTCTTTGTTGTTGAGCCAAAGTGTCCGTGGAGACAGCGCCAAAGAGAATCGTCTTCGAACTCAGTCCTGTTATGCTGATAAAGCGAGCTGGACAAACAGTCTGTATGACTGTGCTTCTTGCCTGATTTATAGACGATGGTCACATCAAATTCTCTAAGTCGAAGGCTCCAGCGTGCTAGCCGCCCTGAGGGATCTTTGAGGCTCGCCAACCAAGAGTGAATGGTGATCACTCACTACTCGGTAAGGGCGGCCATACAAGTAGCGCAAAATTTTGTCACTGCCCACAACAGCTAGACACTCCTTTTCAGTAGTGGAGTATGTCACCTCGGACCGGCATAAGATACGCCTTGCGTACGCAATTGCGCGTTCAACATCATGCTGCCATTGTACAAGGACCACTCCAAGGCCGGCATTACTTGCATCTGTGTAGTTCTGTCGGCTTCCTCGTCGAAGTGACCAAGTATAGGCGCACTTTGTAGATGAGCTCGTAGTTCCTCGATGGACTGTTGCTCTTTGCCCCAGCGGAGTGGTTGATTCTCTTTTGTGAGGCGGGCCGGGGCTCAGCTATTCACTACAAGTTCTTCACTAAACGCCGATAGTAGGCGCAAAGACCAAGAAAACGTCGTTTTCTTCGCTTGTCATTTAGAATGGGGAGAGCATCGACGGAGGCGGTCTTGTGTGGGTCTGTGCTAACGTCCTTGGCACTCATAATGTAGCCCAGAAACTAGCTCTTGGAAAGCGAAACGGCACTATTCTGGCTTAAGGGAGAAACCGGCTCAACGAATGGCTTCGAAAGTATTACGCAGGTGCCTCAGGTGTTCCTCGATAGTATCGGAGAAAATAACGTCATTCAGGTACACCAGACGGGACTGCCATTTCAGGTAAGAAAGCACAGGGGGCGTCATCCGCTGTAAGGTTGCAGGAGCCGAGCACAGGCCGAAAGGGCGCACCCTAAATTCGTACAGACCGTCCGGGGTAATAAAGGAGGTCTTCTCCCGGTCGAGTTCGCCCACCCTTATCTGTAAATAACCACTGCGGAAATCAAGCGATGAGAAGTATTTGACGTGGCGCAGCCTGCCTAGGAAGTCATCAATGCGCTGTAGAGGACAGACATCTTTTTGGTAATTTAGTTTAGACGCCGGTAATCAACGCAGAACCGTAGGGCCCCATCTTTCCAACTATGACGACAGGCGACGGCAATGCACTCGTCGAAGGCTGTATCACGTCGTCTTGGAGCATCTTCTCAAGTTGCTGGCGAATTGCATCCCGCTCCTTTGGACAGACCAGATAAGGAGACTGACATAATGGTCTGTGGTTTTCGTCGATTATATTTCAATGCTTTGTGAGCGATGTCTGTCTAACCCTGGAAGTTCATGCAGAACAGTTCCGGAGAGTCGATGGTGATCTCCAGACAACGTGTTTGATGAGGCAGGAGATCCGGGTTGACATGACTTTGTGGATTTAGATAATGCGTACTGGCCTGTGCATTCCGCCAGGTCTTCGAAATACCCAGTTATGTTTCTCGCCAAACATTGCGGTTAACATCGAAATTCGTCACCAAAAGTTCGATTCACCTGTACTTCAATTCAGTTGAAGGCCTACCGGCCTTGAAAATACGTACAATAAATAAATAAATAAACAAATAAATAAATAAGTCCGCGAGCTACACAGGCTTGCCCACCCAAAAGCAGCGACATGTTGGCTCAGGTGATGCCACGAGTTCCAGGGCTGCTATCGCACTCTACAGTAACACACATACTGACCCTGGACGGTATCACGACGTGATCGTCACAGACTTGCAGCTTCGGCATGTGTTGCTCGGGTTCGGCATCAAGAGTGCGGTTTGCGGGAAACAACACAATTAGGTCCTTAAAGTTGATCACAGCGCCATACTCCCGGCGAAAATTCAAAGCGAGTATCAGGTCTTTGGAGCACTCGGAGCGTGCAGCGAAGCAGCTGGGGAAAGTTACGCCGCAGATCACTATTCGCGAAGTACAGACACCAATCGGCATCAACACACGGCCATCGGCTGTCCTGATCTGTGGCTCAGTCCAAGGCTCAAAACCTTTCTGAGGATCGGGGCTAGCCGGCCGCTCATTACCGAAAAATGATCGCCGGTGTCCACGAGTGCATTTACATTAGAGTTGTCAGAGATTACTGTAATTTCAATGTAAACCAATTTATTGCAGCTCGTCGTTAGCTCGCCCAGTCAAGTCGCTGTCGATCGGCACGTCACGGTTATTCGTCGGGCGGAGGCTCGGTTATGTACGGCTGTAGTGGCCCTACCCCCGGATGACGCCGTCTTTAGTTTTTCCGTCGTGGGCACGTGCCTCAGATGTCGACGGGCGGTTGGGAGAAGAAAATCGTCTCGGTGATCGAGATCGGGACTGGCGTCGCTGTGCGTTGGGGGCTGCACATTAGTGGCCTGGTAATGCTCGATCTTATGTGGTCGTTTACCGTAGCGCGGTCGAGGTGCATTGGGAGAAAACGCCTGAGACCTATTTCGCGGTAGGTGAAGTCGCATCAAACGGGGCCGAGCTCCCCGCAGTGGTAGCATAACGGCCGGTTGTTTCGCGTCCGGACGATCGAAAATGATGCTCCTCGTCTCCTCTGCCCTCTCAGCTCAGCCCATGCCTGCGTGCAAGGAGAAATCAAGAAAACTACTTGTGGCGGCGCCCCAACGCGCCCCGTCCCACCCGCGTAACTTGGGAGCGTCCAGCGAACAGGCGCACCCAGCAAGCCCCACTGACGCCATAGGGGAGGTATGCGCGCAGGGGTGTGTCGCCCAAATCGGATTGCGACCGGTCTGCAGAAGGTTTCTTTTTTTTTTTTTTAAGAAAGTTATTTGTAATTTATACGCTCTACGCAAAGCTTTTAAATTTCACTGGAACACTCACAAAGGCCACCTCTACGGATTTCTTGCGATAGAAATTCCCCGCAAGTAGAATTTTAAGGGCTCTTTAAGACTGCATGCTAATGAGTACGTGTGAAATAATAGGAATTAGTGATTAAGTGAGTTTTGAAGCGCATATATGCAAACCAGTGGAGCCGCAGATGAGATTCACTAACGTCGCAGCCATATACGTAAATCTTCCACGTGTTCCCATATTTTTTATGATGTACTTTCAATGTCTGTCTTCATTCAACTTGGTTCAGCAAACTCCAGAGGAATTTTTTCGTGCCCGTTATCAAATCACTGCAGAAAATTTAGTATTCACTGATAATTCTTGCGCTATTAAATTTGCGCTATTAGGACATTTGGGTCGTTCTTCTTATGACAGCTGTTTTCGCGCTTCTGCAGTAGAGTTGGAAAGGGACACTGCCTCTCTCCTTCTGATTTGCTTCGTGCATACTGGGGCAGGAAAAAGCTGTTTTTTTTTCCTGTACCGACTTCTGAAGGCCGCAAGCCACATAGTTAAAGACGCCGAAACACGTTTTGTGATATGTGATTCTATCTCATAAAAAAGAAAGTGGCAGCAATTTTTTGGACAGCGCTTCAAGTTCGTCTTTCTTTAGAGGATAAGGATCGCTTAAGAGAACGTTGATAATCTCGAACGCCAGCGTTGAAGAACTATGAGTAAAGGAGCAAAAAAGAGGTCAGAAACCCTCCACACTCACTATGAGTGGCATCACCATGCGATTTCATTCTGAATACAACGCGAAAATTAAACAGCCTAAATTTTGAACGTTCTCAGTTCCTAGCTGCCCGTTAACTCGCTGAACTCACGCGTCGGCCCTGTAAACGGCAGAGTGAATGAGAAGTAGAAGATACACAAAATGCAGAGAAGGTGGGCCTCTAATAAATAAAATCTTTGGTATCACTTAGGATCTGCCTTTAGGATATGGCGAGACTCCCCCCTCAGCGGATCCCGTTTAGGATGCTCTTTCGTATACACTCACCCTTCAACAACATATTAAGCGGCAGCCTATACAGATCGCTCTTTGGAAAAGCCGTCAGAGTTGCAGTAGTACTAGTAGCAGTAGCTGCCAGCACCACCTGTCGGAAATAGTCGGGCGCTGCGTAAAAACATTCTACGATAATTTGTCGTTTTAGTGACTGATGATTGACTGGTGCGTTATGGGCAATGACGAGTTAATGAAATCAATCTAAATTATTGATTAACTAGATCAATAAAAACAAGAATAAGTTAGAAAAAGGGGTGTCAAAAGGTGTCAAAATGCTAGGAAAAAGAAAATGCTTGATGATGCTAAAATTTAGAGTGTGTAATTGATTCAATTTCTCATAGGAGACTGGAATGCTAAGGTGGGGAGTGAAGAAATATCCGGAATTACAGGCAAGTTCGTTTTTGTTGAGTCAAATGAAGCTGGGCAGAGGCTAATAGAGTTTTGTCAAGAAAACAACGTGACCATATCGAATACTCATTTTCAACAGCACAAGAGGCGCCTGTACACATGGACTTCACCGGATGGTCTGTACAGGGACCAGACTGATTATATTCTTTGCCGGTAGAGACGGAGAAGTGCTATACAAACAGTAAAAACAAGGCCTGGGGCCGATTGTGGCACCGATCATCAGCTTCTTGTTAGCAAAATTAAGCTTCAATTGAGGAAAACAGAAAACTAGAAGGTCTTTCAGGTATGATCTGGATCAAATTCCATCATAATATGCTGTGAAAGTGAGGAATCGATTTCAAAAATTAAATCTAGAAGACAGAGTCTGAAGAGATGTGGACTGATGTTCGTAATATAATACAAGAAGTTGCTACTAAGGTAGTTCCAAAGCAAAAGAAATGCAAGAAAGTAAACTGGTTATCTGAAGAGCCTTTGCAAATAGCAGAGTAAAGGAGGATGGCAAAAGTTATGCGGGAAAGAGAAAGATACAAGGTTCTCAATGCGGATTTTCAGAAAATTGCAAGGAGAGATAAGAATGCCTTCCGGAACATACAGTGCCAAGCAGTTGAGGACAACAGCCAATTGAGGAACACAAGAGCTCTGTATAAGACAATCAAATATATCAAAAGAAGCTTGTGTGCTAAGCTGGGCGTGATAAAGGACAAACGAGGCAGGGACCTCACTGAAGCCTCAGAGATAAAGAAGAGGTGGCAGGCAGGAATGCACAGAAGAACTGTACAAGAAGGACCCGGACGTGCAAACCCAACATAAGATGGTTGTGATTACTAATCTCGAGCCGGGCATCCTGAAGAGTGAAGTTGAATGGGCCTTAGCCAGCCTTGCTAAGAACAAAGCTAGCGGAATTGATGGCATTCCATCTGAGTTGCTTCAAAACCTCAACCATGACGCTGTTAACGTTCTGTATGCATTATGTCAGCAAATTTGGACAACCCTGCAGTGGCCACAGGATTGAAAGAGGTCAGTGTACATCCTCATTCCAAAGAAAGGCAGTGCCAAAGATTGTTCCACCTACCGCACGATCGCGCTTATTTCGCATGCTAGCAAGGTGATGTTGAAATTCCTCCAAGGTAGGCTGCAGCAGTATGTGGACCGGGAGCTTCCGGACGTGCAAGCTGGGTTTCGCAAGGGCAGCGGAACTAGAGACCAGATTGCCAACCTTCGCTGGATCATGAAAAACGCAAGAAAGTTCCAGAAACCCGTCTACTTCTGCTGTATTGATTATGCGAAAGCGTTTGACTGCGTAGATCACAGCAGATTGTGGCAAGCTTTCCAATAGATGGGAGTTCCAATTCACCTCATCTGTCTCCTAGGGAACCTGTATGAAGGGCGAGAGGCCACAGTCAGAACTGGGCATGGTTTTACTGATTTGTTTCCGATTGAGAAAGGAGTGAGACGAGACTGCATACTGTCGCCCTGCCTATTCAACCTATATGCTGAGTGCATCATGAGGAAGGCAGGTCTGGACGAGTCTTCAGCTGGAGTGAAGATTGCTGAAAAATGTATCAACAACCTTAGATACGCGGATGATACCACTTTAATGGCAGAAAGTAAGTGGAACTCAAGAGACTTCTGATGCACGTACAAGAAGAGAGTGGGAAGTTTGGGTTTAAACTGAACACTAAAAAGGCAAAGATCATGGCGTCTTGCTCTATCAAATCCTGGAGCATCAAGTGACAAGAAGTGGAAGCTGTGACAGATTTTCTCTTCTTGGGCTCCAAGAAGATTATCCCGGAAGGAGGCTGCAGCCATGACATTAGGAGACGCCTACTTCTGGGAGAGCCATGGCTAGCCTTGACCGTCTAGTAAAGAGCAGAGACATTAGTCTGCCAACCAAGATCCGTATAACTCGTGCTATGGTCTTTCCAGTTGTGATGTATGGATGCGAGAGTTGGACTGTGAAGAAGGCTGACCGCCAAAGAATTGACGCGTTTGAATTGTGGTGCTGGCGGAGAATCTTGAGAGTTCCTTGGACGGCCAGAAGATCAAATCAGTCGATATTGTCGACCATAAACCCCGATTGCTCATTGGAGGGTCAAATTCTAAAGTTAAAGCTCAGCTATTTTGGTCATCTGATTAGAAGAGAGGAGTCGCTGGAGAAAGATTTGATGTTCGGAAAGGTTGAGGGTCACCGTAGAAGGGGTAGGCAGCGAACGCGATGGTTAGATGGCATCCTCGAGGCGCTGCAGATGAAGTTATGTGATGCTAGGGAGAGTGTGAGAGACCAGAAAGCGTGGCGTGATATGGCCCATAGGGTCACGAAGGGTCGGACACGAATGAACGACTGAACTGAACTGAATTGATCCAATAAATATTTATTTTAATGAAAAATGTAAAATAGGCTCCATGGTGTCATAACGCTGAGAATTAAAAGGCAATAATTTAAATTGCTAAATAGTATATCTAGAGTGGATCAGTGAATTAACTGAGATAATTAAAATTGACAACCTGCAAACAAGGGTTCAACGGTGTCAAACTGCTCAAAATGGAAAGCCAGTGTTTTCTGGTGCCGAGTATTGGTGTATCATAATTAAAAAGTGAAATAAATGAGAGTTTACAAATTTAAAAGAAAATGAAGAAAAAAATACAACGTCAGTGTGTGTATAACTCTATCGCCTCATACCCTTAATGGGCGAAGCTTAAGAGTCCCCTCAACTTTTCTCTTTGCTACTGGCGTAAAAAGTGATCGCTTGATTGTTTCCTTTCAAATGTCGTCCGTGATCATTGCCACATTGTCATAACTCTGTGTGAGATCGATAAAATCGCATAGGTTAAATCGTGGCCTCAGCAAAGCCTCACGAATCTGCCCGCATGTTATAAGTTTGGCGTGTGTAACACTGGACCCAGAGGTCTCTGTGGGTTCGCTTCCCATCTCTTCCCACAGTTTATTTTGCGCACAATTCGTTTACTTTGTATACTTGCATGCTACAATGACGTTTCAGCCGCGTTCCCGCAGTGTTTCGCAGTTTATGTAATAATTAAACACTCCTGAGTTCCACGAGTCCACTTTTGATGCTAAAGCTCTCCGACCCAGCACGGATTACTTCTACGGGGAAACCGTGTCAGCTTCTGCACAGAAAGGGAGCTTGCAGGCTATGGCGTTAAAACGCATGGCAAAAATGCAGACAATTTAATTGGTCAATCCCGAAACATCGTGCCGCAGAAGTATGGTTTTATAGGATTATGCTTGTGTCTCAATGAGCAAACATTTCCGAGTTAATCTGGTGGTCACACTGGCGTTTGCCGCGTCATGCCCTTACAGGTGCAGCAAAAGTGTCCTCCTAATTTATTTAGTATTCAGCGTACCAAACTCATCTTCATTTTTGTGACCACAAGGATTTCTGAGTGAAAAGAATGGTTTCAGAGCAGGATGTAACGTGAACCAAAAATCATACATGAAGAAATGAACAGTGATCTGCGATTGTACAAACATATATGTCTCTCTCAAAATCTTTAATATGCCGCAAAAGAAACAGCCAAAGCGCTAAGCATTAGGAAGCATCATGATTGCCGCCTAGCGTTTGCTCTTAAAGGAGCGTTTTGGATCTTAGAAAGACATTTCAAATTCCAGTCGAGCGAGATGTCATGATTGGGTAAACCATTCACTGAACCGACTTTTTCAACTGCGGTCAGAACGAACTTAGCGCTAGCACCAGATGTGTTCTGCTTTTTGATGCTAAAGGTGCATTCGCGTCGACGTACTGTGCCTACAGCACATTCACAATTCCTTGACCTTCCGTTGCTGGCTTTTCCTTTCCTGATGTCCGAATCAAAGGTTGTGAAGGACCGACGTCATAAAAAGATGACCGGATGACCAGCAGGTCGAGTCCCGGAGTCATTGCACTGTGGTGGTCACGAATAGGACGTTGTGGGATATTGGTATATTCTAATAACCTACACTTTCTGGCTTTCTGCGCGGTAATGGGTCACGTTGCGTTCAGCAGAAGAAAAAAACAAAACAACCTTGCTTATGCAGTAGCGCCCCAAGGCGGAGCATGATGCTCAACGGTGCCGTATTGCAGCCATTATGAAGTCTGACTTCTGATTGCAGAGTCAGCGCTTCCTTTCTCACAGATTGGTGTAGCCTGCAAGAACATAAGACATGCATGGTGAGGCGCTAGCGGTCTGCGCAGACGTGAAACTAAACAAAAGAAAGATGATATACTTAGAAGTTTTTTCTGAATGAAAAACTTTTGCAGCGTGCATTTTAGATGTAAAAATTGAAAACTGGAAATTGTATTGATCGAGACAAAACTCATGGTAAACGCGTATTTCGCGCTGTAATTTCGCGTTATGAAATACCGGGTGATCAAACGTACCCGTAGCTTATTACATAAAATTGAGCGGAGGACAGGGCATGAGCGAAGTAGCAACAGTGAGCGCAGGCCCTTAACAAATTCATTGAAGCAATGTTCGATATTTTCAACAACAATATGCTTGTTCTCCAAGCACTCAAGTGTACGCTCCAAACATATTGTGTCAAATCAAGGAAGCTAAGTTTATTTCTGTGCAAGTTACTTTAATGGTCGATAACAGACTTTTGGGGCCCTATTTGCGTACGTGCATATCTTCGCAAATTTCCGCCTCCAGTTATTGTTATTGAAAAGCGCCGCAAACATTCTGCCACAAGATAGGGCACTGCCGCTCGAGTACGAGCCACGGTTGTTCCTGGGCCCTTGTAAACGCTTGCCGATACAGGGTCATGTCTGTCTCACACAAACGGCAGCGTAACAGGATTTCTTAATCCATATGTGCACTGTTGTTTTTCAGGACATATACCTAGTTTTATGTTTGTTGCCACAGCCAGCTCTGTTTAGATTATCTTTCTTGGTGAATTTGCAGAGACAGGTCAGCTTACAGGGCGCCGAGAAGAAAACGTCCGCACTGCATTTATCTTCCGCAGGCCACGCTTGCGAGGTCTTGTGCATCATGGCCTCCGAGATCACTCCTGCGCGACGTGCGAGCGGAGGTGATCTCGGAGGCCATGATGCACAAGCGCGGAGGTGATCTCGGAGGCCATGTGTGCATGTAAGAAATTCAAACTTTCGCCGCTCGCGCTTATCTGTCGCGTCAACCGGTATGTTATGGCATAGGCTCTTAAACAGAGACTGAATCAGCATTGGAAGGGGTGAGGAAGAGGGGGAAGGAATAAAAGGAAGCTTAAGATTCGCCTTTAGCACGATATTTTGTTTAGTGATTTTGAAATATTGTTTAAAGTTACTAAACTTTTTAAATTCGTATTGTAGCATTAGTAAACATGCCAAACACAACTTAGTAAATCATACGCATCACAGTCCGTTCAGTAGATAGCCCTCAAACATGCTGAGTAGCAAAGACCCGTTGTGTCCTACGCGTTACGTGCCTGCCTGTCATGCAGAGGGCCTGAGTTCGAATGCAATGACGGCAAAGTTATTTCAATGATTCGCTTATTTTATTAGACGTTTACCTCGATCGTGGGTTATGGTTAGGCCGCATCTTTTTGACCGAACGAGCCGTATATGCAGTTGCTCAAGATCAGCGGCGCGTAGGCGAGACACCTTAGCCAAAACACTATAGCCTGCACCAAGTGTGAACACGATTTAACGAGAGGCGACCTGAGACAAATATATGCAATCAGCCTTTTTAGGAGTTCGAGTGGCAGGAATGACAGCGTAAAATAGTACTTTAGTAACCGGCATTCGTACCTAGTAGAGGTAAGTTCATCAAAAAGAATGTTAGGCTAAGAACTGGAAGGAGGAGCTCACCGGGAGTTCAAATACTTCCACAAGAGTTCGTTGTCGGGCTAGTTGTGATCATCTGCAGACGCGATGGAAATAGACCTGAAAAACATGACATACAAGTGAAAGACACAGAATTTTTTCGGATTTTAGCAAGGCCTTCGGTTCAGTCACTCACAGTAAGCTCATCCTTAAACTCCAGGATATTGGTCTTTCTACAGAACTTGTCATATGGATTCACGCTTATGTTTCACAAAGAAAATAGTTGGTTGATGCTAAAAAACCTTCTGGGATTTTACTTGTTACCCCTGGAGAGCCCTACCCAGTCGGAAAAAACTACAGAACATTTTTTGATGTTACGACAGAATTTCTGTGCGGTTTTTGATGGGAAACCTGTTGTGACAACAGAACATTGTGTAGTATCAAAAATTTCTGTAGTTACAACAGAAAAGTGCTACATAACTATAGACAACAGAAATATACTACAGAAAAACTACAGAACTACAGAAAAGTACTACAAAACTACAGAAAAATCTGATGGTTACGACAGAACTACAGGATATTTTGTCGTATTTTTGACACAGTTCTGTAGTTTTTTTCGACTGGTTAGGGTGGCGTCTTTGGACCAATCTTATTTTTTATGTTTAGTAACTATTTAGTTGCCTCCGTAAATACGTCCGAAATTAATATTAGACTATTTGCAGATGACTACGTACTTTTGAAAGACATTAGCAGCACACCAGTTAAAGACTGCTTCCAATCAAAACTGATTGCTGTTCAAAAGTGGTGCAATTTCTTGTCAGTGGAAATGAGTTGGCTAAGTTTGTTCTTCAGCTTGCAAATAAAAATGTTTCCCGCACTTTTAATTACCCGAGTATAGCCATTCATTGGCGCAGCCTAGTCGAAAAAAAAAAAAACGACATATTTCTTTCTCTTGTTACGACAGAATTTCTGTGTGGTTTTTGACGGGAACCTGTTGTGAGATCAGAAAGTTCTGAAGTAACATCAGAAATTTCTGTAGTTACAACAGAAAAGTGCTACAGGACTGCAGACAACAGAAATATACCGAAGAAAAGCTGCAGAGCTACAGAAAAGTACTACAAAAATACAGAAATATCTGACTTGTACGACAGAACTACAGAATATTTTGTCGTATTTTTGACACGGTTGTGTAGTTTTTTTCGACTGAAAGGTGGGTGAATATAAGTATCTGGAGTCATCTTTACAGATCGCCTTTCATGGTCCAGTATTTTCTCGTCGGCGGGGAGAAGTCGTGACCTTCTGAAACGCAAATCAAACCAAGAGCCGGCTGAGGTTAAGTTACTTGCCTACAACGCTCTAATTCGTCCGAAACCCGAGTGTGCTTTTACTGATTGGGACACGTTTCCGAAAAAGGACACATACAAACTTGAAATGGTCCAGAGAAAAGCCGTCTGCTTCTTTTAACGCATATCGCAACTCCATATCTCCTTCCTTTTTGATGACTGGCAACAGCATGTCAACTTTAGCCGACAGGAGAGCACTTTGGCTAAAACAGCGCTAACACGAGACGAAGGAGAGAGAATGGGGACATGACGCATGCATCAACCAGCCAAACTTTCCATCCTGTCAAAGTAACTTGCAAGACTTAAAATTGCTTTATTCACTTTATTCAAGACATCTAATCATGAATCCTGCTCCATATTTAAGGTCCCGGTTCACATGATGGACTCATTATACTTACAACCACAGCCTCTGCCCATACTTTGCGCGTACCTTACGTTCAAACACTCATACTACTATCACGCGTACTACTTTTCGCGTACTATCACAGCATGGAATTCATTGCCTGCATGTGTCTTTGTGGCTCGTGACAGAAGTGCTTTTGAATTAAGTGCATGGTCACGTGCATCGACTTAATTTGGTTTGTCCTCGTTTTCTCTGTTTTCTTTGATTGTTGGCTTGGAGGGATGGGTTTGCTAAGCGGATGCTTATATCGTTTTTTCTGTAGGTTCCCACCTGCTTGGTCTTCTTGGCTGCACATGTTTAAATAAACAAACGTAATATACATAAAATAGCGCCAGGAGGTTTGCATGCCGTCTTCTTGTGTGTCGTGCTTTTTAGAGCAATGTCTGGTGTATTCTGAAGACGAGTTCAAATAAAAAATTGACGCTAGCTGCAGCTGTTATAAAAAACGCTGAAACTTCTTTAGCGACCCCTTTTAGGTTCCCTCAGCATTAGGATTTAAAATGATTTAAAAGCCGCCAGCGCATTCAAAATCTAAAAAAGTACGGCAATACACTTCTAGCAGTTTTAGAAACACACAATTGAAGTGCCACACGCATTCTGGGACGCTACGAATAGAAATTCTCCTCTATGTCTACTGCGAAGCCTAAGATGACTTGTGGTAGTTTTTTTTAAAACATTTTCGTCATTGTCCGAGCTGTTAGTCTTGTCGGTGTCGTTGGCAGCCACTCCTCACGTGTCTTTATAAGTAACTGCTGGCAACCGCCTGCCAGCTAGGTTCCTGCATTTGTGGCGATTCCACCCTGAGTTTCTTAGCACTACAGAACACCGTGAGGATGTGAATCTTTTTGTTCGGCACTTGAGTTATGAGCCGATTTAGTTTCAATTCATCCAGAAGCGTTGTAGCCTTGGCCTCTGCGTTCGACACCTTCAAACTCGTGGCCCAAATGTTCTGCACAGCTGATAAGGCATTTCACCATAGGCACCGTGCAGAAACCCAGGGGGCAGCACTCGCGGCGAACAGGCAGCGCCACGAGTGAGCGCCGGAACAGTTTGATTGGAGACGCGCGGCCACCTAGGCAGGGCGCGCGCTTGAAAAGGCGGCCTGCGCAACGAAATGGTAGCAGTTTTAGCCAGCTCGAGCGACGTAGCGAAGCACAAATGATGCGAGAGCCACACGACACAAGACGCAGAGACAGAGACTAGCCCTGGCCGCCCGCTGGGCGTTTATTTCTTGGCTGGAAACACGCGAAACGGAAGACGACAGGAGAAGCGCGCGCAGTTGGAAAAGGCCGAGCAAAAAACAAGGGGGTGGGAGGGTGGGGGCGTAAAAAACGGTAAAAATGTAGAAAAATACAAAAAACATTTGTGGCGAACGCCCCTCCTCCCAAGTGTGGTACAGCTTCACAAAGGCCAGCTCCAACGCCTCAAGCTGGGGTGGGTGAGAGAAAAAAAAATAAAAAAGAAAGCTGCGGAAATCGAGCGGCCGAGAAGGGTGGAACGAGTGTGGGAGAAGAATAGGAATGAATGAAGCTGTAGTCGAAGAAGAGAAGAAAGCCTAAAAAAATGGACAAGCCTGAAAACTCGAGAAAGCGATTACCGGGGCCTGAAGATGCCGCAGTCACTGATATTACGCAGACGGATTTTAAAGAGCTTAAGCTGTTTTCTGGTGAGGCGGTTGCCACTTTTCTCGACGATAAAGGAAAGGATGGCAGATGGCACGCGGTCGCTGATACAGCGACACAGCTATGAGAATGGAAACTGCCTTACAGCACCGCACAAACGACCTACAGTTTCTAATACACATTCATGTCTTCCTCTCTGTCACATGTCAGAGTTGTACCATGCTTAATTTTCTTTTTCGTTGAAAGAACGTCCTGCCTCATCCCGACTTGAAAGCTAGTTTTCTTTCGTTTTCTTTTAACGATCCTTAATGCCTCTTTAACGATATTTTCAAGTCCTCTGCCACAAAATTAAGTTTTGACAGGGGAAGGTAACAGGTGGCAGCCAGCCGCGCAACAACTTGCTTGGAGCAGGATGGCATGTAATGAATGCAAGGTCTGTTCAGAGTGTCCACGAATAAGTAAAAAAAAAACATTTTTTTACTTATCTTTTATTATAGTCTCGATTGAGCAGTATCGCATGAGAAACAGCTTATTATTCGAGGTTCAACAACTCAGTAGACATCGAAATGTCATTAACACAACTAAATGAATAAAGCGTATGGAATGGCACCTCCTGAATCACATCTACAGAGGAGGGCGAAGTGGACAGCGAAGGATGGCGAGGAAAAAAAAATATCAGGCTGGGGGACGGACAAAGAAAGCCGCCCAAGAGGAGAAGGAAAGTAGCGGCATAAGCGTGGAAGGAAAGGGTGTGGAAAGAAGAAAAGGAACGAGCTGAGAGGACAAAATAATGAAAGCAAGCAAGCAAGCAAAAAAAAAGTTGCCAAGGCAAATTCAATGCGCAAGACATAGTAAGCGCGCCATTTAAACACTCCATTCCTGTTGATTACTCTCTGCATTGTACTGGTGCTTATGCAAGCTATCGTAGACAGGGAAATATAGACCGCAGGACAGCATAAATAAAAATTATGCAATGTACAACTGCATCCACGAGCGCCGCCCACAAGCGCGCGCGGCGGTCCCAGTAGCGCTGATGCCTATGAGCTGCCCAATTTCTTTAAATATTTTTTTTTGCGGGTTGAGAAAGGAGGCTAATGCAGGTGAAGGTATAGTCTGTCCTCTTTCGGGAAAAATGCTTCGCGGTAAATCTGGACGCGGCAATACCCGGGCATGATTGCCAGCTCACTGCTCGTTGAAAGGCAGCGATTCGCCTTAGCGTCGCTTCGCTTCGTAAAGCTTATTCGGTGACGCGAAAAATATTTTATCAGGCCAGTGAAAATGTGTGCAACAGCAGCAATCCAAGGTCTGCAACCTAGCAATTCATTTGTGACCGTAGAATGGTGCGAATCGAAAGAACGAACGGCGAATGCGCCCCACGCACAGCAGATCTGCCGCGTCTCCGCTGCACGGCCAGGCGCACGTCTCCCTACCAAACTGTTCTTCCCGCCGCGAGGGGCGCGTGCGTCGCACCGCGAGTTACTCCTGCATGGTGCCTATACAGCCTCCCATAGCAGGTATTTCCCAACCATCCACTCTTGGCATCCGTGTGCCTACACTACAACCTTACTCATAGCCTTAGTCGCTTTGGAATCAAATAGTTAGGTTTAGTTTATGGGTTCAGTGTCCCAAAGCGACTCAGACTGCGAGATACGCCGTAGTGGAGGGCTCTGAAAATTCGGACCACCTGGGGTTCTTTAACGTGCACTGACATCGCACAGCACGCGGTTTTAGCCTCCATCGAAAAGCGGCCGCCACTGCCAGTATTTGATTCCGCGTCCTTGGGCACAGTAGCCGAGCGCCTTAACCAATGCACCAACATGGCGGGGCCGGGATCAAATGAGAAAACTTAGCAATAAATAATAATTGCGTCTAAAGTGGCGTGTTTTATAATTGTTTGAGTCTCAAAATTCTCTAACTGGATTAAGAAATGGAATGGAATGAGAGAACGAAAGAAGGGTGGATAAAAAGGGAGCGATATATACCAGGTCTCGAAAATTATTTCTATTTTCTGAGGTCTTTTAAGGACGCTGACATTGCACACACATCTTTAGAATTTAGCCTTCATCAATACGCGGCTGCCATGGCCAAGATATTTTCCCACGTCCTTGCCCTTAATGGCGATATTCCATAACCATTCGGGAAAGCACACGTCTACACTCTGAGGAAATTTTCATCGTCCTTATTGCTTCATTCTCTTGTTTATAACTCATACCTTTGCACCACCAAAAATATTATTATATCCAGATGACTTCTCTACGGCGTGTCGGTACCATTTTGAAGGGATGTCCCATTTCTAATTTCGTCCGACGTTCATGCCTTAATTTTTTGGAACACGTTCTGAAAATAAAAACAACTCCATGGGGGATAGCTCTCAGCAAAGCCTTTCGCACACACATTAGCCTCATGCTAGCGTGTTCCCCGTGCTCCATACTTACGGCACAAAAATACTACCTGGTTTAATCGTCATTGGAATTAACTGTACACAGCTACTAGGTGGATAGAGTTCACCAGAAAAGATACCAAGATCTCTTGCTACGCTGACTACTCCATGGCTTATAGAGATACTGAAAACACATTCACTACTGTCATTCGGTGTCTTCCATGCGGGAAAGCAGGCTTTCGATCATCTTTGACGAAGACTACCAATGACGCTTCATGTCATTTCTAAAACATTCTTCACGTAAACATAAATATGTCGAGTGAGACCGCTTGCTACGGCAGAAACTTAAAGCTCCGGAAATTTAAGAAACGTATAGGATTGCTTGAAAAGCAAGTTTTCCTTGGGACTCCGTCAAAAATTGCCCTTAGCGTAATATGTACCTGGAATTAAATGAGAGAGAAGAAAATTTCTAAATTGTTGTTGTTATTTATGTCCCTCATAAAAATGGTAATTTTTATGAAGTAATTCTCTAATGGTAGATTACTGAGCAACATTCGAAGGGCGACAGCTTGTCTTTTTGTTTTTCTCAATGTAATGCTATGAAGGCACCCTAGTTCGTCTAGGCTTGGTTGTTACGGTGATTGACTGCTGAAAACAAGCATGGACTGTGGAATTGCGGCCGCGAAGATAGCTTTTCGATGTAGGCGAGAAGGAATTAAGTCACGCGTGTGCTGTGCGACGTTAGTGCAGGTTAAAGAACTGCAGGTGGTCGAAATTTTCGGAGCTCTTTTGCTACGGCGTCCCTCATAGCCTGAATCAATTTGGCACGTTAAGCGCTATAAACCAAACCAAACTATATATGTTGCGTGTCTCTGTGTTTTCAGCTTTAAATATTCGCTTTGCTTGTGTAATTCTCACATGGATAAGTTTGACTTTGGCCTTTATCACAAATGATGGAAAAAGTTACATTCTATTTTATGCTTAATAAATATTTAGCGGCTTGAAATGAAATATTTCGGTTGTCTCGCATAATTTCGCCTATATTTTTGTGTCACGATATGAAATATGTTTTGACGTGGTACTGCTATCTACACCTAATTTTATCTTTTATGACTGTGATTCTGTATGTCTGTCTTATTTACTCTACATACATTTATAATTAGGAAACAAAGTTTTGTGATGTGAGGCGGTTAGGGTTTTAGCATGTCCAAAGAAAATGGAAGAAATTAACTATTGTACTACCTCTAAGAAATTGCTTCTTCTTATTGAGGTGATGCACTTTTTTACATTGAAATAATTAGTTGCATCACTCATACTTTCTCCATAATTATGAAAATTGTATTCTTGCCATATTCACAGTCCAGTGATCCACCCTTTGCCTGTCACGATCTCTCCCCTTCATCTCTGAACGTGGGGATGAGATTTCCTTCTTCACTATTCCCCGGATGAGCACGAAGTTTTGTTTAACTGAAAGCTGTATTTTTCCTTTGTAGCCGAATGGCAGCGCTTGGGCGGATTTCAATGAGTAATTACACCCTTATTACTATTCCACCTAGTAACCGGGGCGGTGGCTCTGCTACCTGCCACGGCTGGCCGGTGGGCAGTAACGTCGGCTACTCTGACTGCTACACCGACGATCTACAATACAACAAAGGGCGCCTGGGAACAGGGCTTCAAAACGTGCGAGTTCGGCATTCCTGCCACTGCATTAAAAAGCTTGCTTTAGCTCAACCTACCACGCTCTTATCGCTTTTACGGCTCCCTACACCATGTTTGACGTCGACTACTTCTGGTTTTATCGCCCAGTTTTCTTCTTATATATTGCTCACTTATGTTCAATAAATCAGTTGTAAGTCAGCTCTCGTGTTGTACGTTTCGTTCTCTCGTCCCTGTTCTTTTGCGCTGTTTTAGAATGAATTGCTTTAGACCACCACCTGTTAGACGAAAAGTACACCTGTGCCACATTGTCATATAGAGGGCTTCAGAACTGAGAGTCCGCGGCCTCACTTGAGAACTGAGTGCTATTGCACGCAAGGCTCTAATTGTGACCTCGTCTAGCCGTCTGTCGAGCCAACGGAGCAGCGTAGAAATCTGACGAGTATTCGACAGTGTTTGAGCGTAGCTTGTGTGTGAACTCTCGGACGCGGATCGCTCATGGTAACGCGCTGCGCTGTGAAATCATCGCAGTATCATTTCTGAAGAATATGGTACATCAACTATATATCTTTGTTTCACGCAAGAAATAAACTGTCTGAAAAGCACTTCGGCAAGAACAGCTTTTTAGCCGGGGATAATAAGAAAAGCAATACGATCATTTTCTTTCAGAATGCATGAATGCTACTGCGGTGTGTCTGAAAAAACTAAGTTCATTTCAAGGTTCCTTAATATTGCTGTAAGAATAAACATGTATGTTTTGCTTTTTTCTCCATGTAGCTGTGTCAAATTTTTCGAGTTTGATAGAAATGCCTGGTTGACATGGCGACCTGTCTTGGGGAACTACTAGAGACTTCGGTGCATGAATTTTTCAATTAAAATTTTTTTACGTGGATGGGCATTAACGCAGTGGACATAGTTCAGAATCTCAGTATGCGAGAGTCCAGAAAACGCTGAAATGTGAGCAAGGCTGGTTTTTCTTTTTGTCGTGGACCGCATCAGGATCGCGAAGGAGAATAAAATACAAACAGTTTTGATAGGCCAGGTCAGGGTGTCCTCGGCTCTAAATTTTAGGATGGCCAAATGACGAGCTTGAAAAATAAGCCCGTGATAGAGAAGGTCAAGCTTCCAGCTAGACGCAGTTGAAGGCGGTTGCTGAACCAAAGTTCAAGTACAGCAGAGGGAAGCGGGCAAAAGCGTATATTCTTTCTTCGGCATTTCTTCATCAACGTCACATCCAAACTGCGCTAAAAAGTTTGAAGCTGTTTCGTTTTCTTTTTGCATTTTCTTTCTTCACGACCCGTGGTATACTCTGTGTTGAGTAACGTTTATTTCAGCACGTGCTGTATCCACTGTTTCCTTGTAAGTCAGAGTTGTGCTAAAGACATAAACGTCACGTCACCCGAAGAAAATTTGAATGAAACAGTAAGAGACCGAAAATAAACGTAACGTAGACCACTTGTCTACTAAAAGGAAAATAACAATATAGTAGCAGAACGAAGATCACTTCTTTTGCTTTGAGTTGCCGCTGTTGAAGTTCTACAAGTAACTTTTTGCAGACGCTTAATCGTCACCTGGTTGTATTATGCGTTGTGTATTTTATTTAATTTATTTCACTCTTACTGCCAGCTTTTGAATGAAGGCCCTTACAGGAGAAGGCATTACATAACCTGCGCGTTGAAGGAAAAAAACTGACAAGACAATAATATAAAAGGAAATACAATACCATAACACCAGCAATCAACGTACGTGAAAAAAAGTGATCAGTAGCCCACAATATAAAGTGTACCGCGCATTTTAACCGACCCAGATATCGCACAAGAGTGATAAGCGCAATGCACACATTGAGGACGGTAACATAGCAATGATACAATGGAAAGTGGAGAGGGCTATAATTTAAAACAGCCAGTGTCATGGTAGGCTGTACTCTCTCAAAAACTTTAGGATTACGCAGATGCGCTCGAATAAACAAATACAGAAGTCCGTGGCACTTCCCTGGCAAGGTGAATAATAGTAGACAGTACAAGACTAAAAGTGGAAGGGAATGAATATTTAGTTAAAACTGAAAACCGAGTTTTTCTAAAAAAATAATGTTAACGAGTCTTCAAAAAAGACTGCAGCGTTGGGCACTCCTTGTCATGGCGGGACAGTATTTTTCATTTTAGAACGGTTCGTGGGAAGAAAATGTTTTTGAAACCACCAGTCCTGCAGTTAGTCTTTTAGTCTCTTTAGAATGATGCCATATTGCTGGGCGTCGAGGGACGTCTGCGACGTAGTCATCTCTGTTTATGTTAAACTCACCATGTAAGTTTAAGTGCATGTATTTTCCTCGTTCGCGACATCACCTTTCCTTTAATTATCTTTTTGCTTTGTCTAAAAGAACTTCTATCCATATTTTTACATTTATAGGAACCATACATGAATCTAATATTCTTCGAATGTTTTCTAGTTTAGTTATCTTGGCTTAGGTATACAGATCGCATGTAACTGCTGCTTGTTGCAGGGTTGTTCTATTGAAAGCCTTATAGGTTATTAGCCTGATATCACATGAAGACTATATTGGTGACCTTCGTGAGTAACCTAGCTTAAACGCAGGTTGCAATGAATATAGGTAAAATATTGTACATCAAACAGATAACAAAAACTACCTTCTGCTTTCCTAAGTCAGTTGCTGCCGGCTCCCTTCTTATTTACGTTAGGTGCTCATGTATAATAAATCTCAATACAATCTATGTTAAAAATAGCAGAATATTTTAGCAAATGTCTTGTAATGTTGAATGATCCACAAACGCCGCACACACGGAACTTTATTTTCATGTCTGCTGAGACTTCCTGAACTATTAGTAATGTTATTACTCGCCCACAACAGAGCGCGCGTTGTTCAAAAGCCATAAAGTGGCTACCCGCGCCCTGTGTCGAAAATACTTAGTCACCTTAACTCAGTGTGGCTCATATATAGCGGAGGTTAATTATTAATTCTACTGTCATCGACGCATTTGTGGTTGTCGCCGCCAGCGAGCCTTTTAGTTTTTCGTAATATCAAGTCATCAAAAAATTGCTTTCATTTCATTTTCAGTCTGCTCGTCCACTGTCTACGATGCTTTACCACGTGGCATCTGGTGGAGCTGCCGGGCGCCCGTCAATATTGTTACGTGGCGACAAACAAGAAAGCGCCACAACATGATGACATGGTGTAGGATTATTTAATGGCCGGCCTAGCTCAAGGGCTCCTCTCGCGCCACTACCGACTTTCTTCTTCGCAACACTTCCCGGGGCCACTGAGCAATCGTCCCGATCGGTTCGTTGAAGTTGATCGTGACGTGACAGTGTAGACGTACAAGAAAAGATAGAAGAGAATATGTGCTTGCCACCACAACAATATCCTGCAACAATTCGCAACAATATCCTGCATACCCACTGGAAGCTGTACCACTGGGAGTAGTTGATTATCCCTGTAGGAGATGAGGGCAGTCCGCCAAGCAGGCGTCGAGAAGCGCAGTGTGGCTATGGCCTTCAGACACAAAGAATCCGATAGAGGATGGAGCCTTAAAACATTAACCATGGCCATTGCAATAAAGCCAGCCGTGAATATTTTGTATCTCTTTTTCTCCCCATGTCAAACTGTTCACCTGGAGAATATTTTGAACAAAGGTACAGTTTTAGTGAAACGTTTTGAGCCAAATTATTGTCGCCTCAGCCGCAAATGAAGCCTTCAGAGCCACAATGAAGGAAACTGGGCCTGCAGTTTGGTTATAATTTGGAATGATCAAGATAACAAAATTATTACTGGGCAAACTTGAGAAAAATTACTATGTAGAGGCTTTCAACGTCACCCTGTCAGGAATAACGAATAGTCACAGCATACAAGGTCTCAAGCATAAGCTCTATGCTGACAACATTATCGGCAGAAGGGAATATTGTTGAGCTAGTTGGTTTATGACTTAGGACAAAACAGCGCGAAACCACGGGACGACACTATACTAAGCATGTGACGCAGTTTGTTGAATGTAAAAGCAAGGTGTCTTGCGTTGCCACATACGTCGGACAGACCGGGCGATGCGTAAACGATAGATTAAGAGAGCTCGCGAATGACGTGAGAACTACACATGTCTATATGTGGGTGCGTTCCTCAGTTCGGGAAGTGCAAAGTGCTACGCACGTGTAATCATAACCAGCTAAAACGGAAGCTTTACGAAACATTCGTCATCCATGACAGGGGGAGAAATTGTCTGAGCGAACCATCTAGGAAAGAAACAGCCGTTTTAGATAATGACAAATGATTTGTGGTTTTTGTAATTCTCTGATTTCTGTGTTTTCTTCTTCTTGCCTTCCGTATTTGCATTCTTGCACGAAATACGCTTAGTTGTAAGTCAGTGCTCATGTCCGCGCTTCTTTCCTGCCGTCCCGCGGTTTCGCGCTGTTTTGTTCTAAGAAATGACGACACTATGATTTGCACCTTCAGAAGATCAGCTGAGGCATGATGAACAGATTGCAGTATATGGTCGATGCCGTGGAAAAATACACTAACACACGTGAAATCCACTTTGTCGCCAAAATTGGAGTGACTTCCATTGAGAAGAAAGGATGCTCTAATAATGTTATAGTATTTGTGGAGGGAGCTCAGGTTAAAGAGGTACAAAGTATAAAAACCTCATGTATAATAATGCACGAGCAGCAAGGACGACAACAGGGGAGTAGAAGATCACAAGAACTGAGCAAATAGCCAGGAAAAGTACAGGTTATCAAATCACAAACAAAGAAAAGGCACCGTCAAGTTAATGCAGGCTTCTTTTCTCCGCAGAATCGCGGGATCGACTGTACCTGAAATGAATGAAAGTTAAAAAAAAAAATGCGCGTTTTATTACGCACAGTATGTACCTTGAAACGTGCGACATGGCAAGAAGGTAGAAGAAACAAAACTGAATGTCATTCGATTTCAGAGTTAATACGACTGTCACTAAGCAGGACGGGAAGAGATGTGCTAGATATACTAGTGCTTCTGTATTCTGCATTTAGTGTACAGAGAGCCGGTAGGTTGAAGTGAGACGCATTTCAAGAAACATGCACTCGGAATTTTATAAAGAAGAAATGCTAAGGTGAACGTGGCCAGGAAATCGGAAACCAGGATGAAATGTGCAGTTCACGTAGATGAGGTGGTAGCGGTCAACGGGATAACAACCATATCATGCACATCCTGATGTAGATCGGAAGTTGGGTAATTGCACATTTATCGTATACCGTATAATCGCTCGAGCAGTGTAGGTGCGGTTAAATTTGCGATAGCTTCCCAGAAGCTCTCACATGTAATTATTTGATTCCCAAACTGGATGTCAGAATTATACACAGCCTGGAAGGTGTGGAGGGGGGTGACTACTAAACGCTCAAGAAAAATGCTTCAAACTAAGGAGTACAGACTTTGAACCCAAGGTGATCTGCACCCCAGATGCTCTTTAGATGCCTGAACCAAAGGTACTAATGCCACTGTCCGGGTGCTATTACATCATGTCCCTCAACATTCACTGGTCCTAAATATTAAGCCCCGTCATTAAGGTATCATAAAGGCTACACGGTTTAAGACTAACAAGCAAAATATACACCGAACCAGGCAGACATCTAACCTGGTAGCAATGGTTGATCCTAAGAAAATTATAATAAAATACTGAGATCGACTCAGTCAATTGAAACTATACATTCCTAAGTTCTTAACATCTGCCTTTCAATTTCTGTCGCGATATGACTAAATTATATCACATGATATGGAGCGCAAGAAAAATCAAGATCTTGCGATACTGAGTGGCTCAACAATTGAAGATTGGTATAGGCAGTGCTGTCCAGACCACAACCGGAAGACCAGCCTCGGTTGGTGAACTTAAATAAGATTGACAGCAAAGTGCTCTAAAAGTTTTACGTAAACCGTATGTCATCCGTTAATAATTATAATTTATTAACGATATGTCAATATCGGTGCGTACACTCCCAGACGCCCTTAGAGTGTGTGGGAGCCCTGTTCCGAACTCTAAGGAGCTGCCCTTGACTTCCGTGGCAAGCTCAGCCAGAAGTCAGCTGCCTGCATTGGCAGAACGGGTTGGCCGTTTGGTGTCAAGCTTTCGCCGGCTCAAATCAGAAAAAAACAAAATAAACTTTATACAGAGAAAGAGAAGATACAGAGGAATTCACACTAACACTTACAATACACAAAAAGAGTTTTACAATGCAATGCAATGCAAAACATGCAACTCAACAGGCTTTCAAGAACATAGAGACTTTGCAACAGTGAACAATACATGACAGAGTCAGAGCAAATAAACATATTGTTCACCGAGGACTGTCGCAGACCGATGTCTGGAGAGTTACGATGTGACCATCTCGTAGACGAGCGTCGCTCCCTCGCAGATCAGTGGGCTTGCCGAGCAGCGGGTTGACCCCGAGAGCCGATGAGTAGCACTGAAACACTCCCCGAAACACTGGCTCTAATAGTGGCTAGCTTGCCGAAGCGATGCGACCCCAATAATAAGGGCGCGCCGCGTCTATCTGTTTCAACGTGTCAAGGCAGGCACGCAAATACGCGTAACTTCCACCGTTGAAGCGTCCTCTCCTCTCCTCATCAAGATGGGCCTCGTCATTGGTCAGCTTCGGTCGAACAGTCTAAATACCTCAAGTTGCTTCGCCGGCCGGGTGAATCAAGGTCGCCGCCAAGTGAAAAGGAGGGGTTCATGCCAACGAATGCAATGTTAAACGCTTCTCTCGCACGGAAAACTCCAATCTTCAGGAACCCTCTACGATTCAATCAACGAATGAAGGACATTATGGATGTTTTTACTGAGTGTGGATCCGGGCTGGAATTTACTGTTGATGAACCAGTGGACGATCGGCTACAGTATTTAGATCTATTGATTCAATTCGGTGGTGATCATGTTTGTTGGGAATACAACCCGAGATCGATGAAGCCGTTGCTAAGCTCCAATTCGGGACATGCCAAATTAGTTAAGAATGGGAATGATCAACACATGCTTATTAAATTCGTTGAAGAAATCTTGTTACCATGGCATGGGCAAGAGTTTTGAAAGACAAGTGACGAGAATCGCAAAGGCCGGTTATCGGGAGTCGGTTATTATAGAGGCCAGTTGCCGGGTACTGAAGAGCCTTAAAAGAACGCACAGAATGAAATCCCTGCCCAGCATAGGTGAGAGGAAGAGGAAGGTTGCAGTGGTACCGTATGTGCACAGAATTTCAAATGGCCTCAAAAATGTAGGCAAGAGTTATGGTGTTGACGTCGCAGACCGCCCCGCTCAAGATGAAGAGGATCTGCCCGGCTATTCAAAGGAAAAGAGAAGCGAAGAAGCAGGAATGTGGGGTGAAATATAGAAACCTATATGTTGGATGCAAGACAGGTGTTGTGTACAGGCTTTCACTCTCTTGTGGAGCCAGTTATATAGGACAAACAGGACGATGTATTAATGAGAGACTACAGGAACACCGGAATAACTTGGAAAGTGGAAAGAACAAAAAGTTTCTGGTATCACATTGCCATTCATGTGAAATAATGAAGAAGGAGAAGAAGTGCACTCCTAAGTTTGACAAGGTTAGGATTTTGTATCGCCACAAAGAGAAGATCACGAGAGAGACAGTGGAATTTTTTATTTCAACAGACAATAAGCGTGTCAGCAAGACTTCTCTTGCTCTTTCAAGCAAAGAGGCGTCTTTTTTAAGTGACTTTTTGTGCAGCAGGTGAACCCAGGGGTTGTTTCACGTGATTGTTTCGTTTTCTTCATGTTTGTTTTTTCTGGGCCTTGGAGTAAAGGGCTTAGGCATAGTTGTGAGTCAGCGCTTGTACTGTGGCTTTTTTTTTATCTTGTCCTTTGTCTTCGTGTTCGCGCTGTTTATATTATTGATGGTCTGCGTCTTCTTCTTAGTCTTCGTCTTCTTCTTAGTCTTTCTCTTCGTATTCTTCTTCGTCTTCATATTCTTTCTCGTCTTCTTCTTCTTCGTCTTCTTCTTACTCTTAGTCTTCGTCTTCTTCGTGGCTGTTCAAGTTCAAATGTGGCCCTTTCCGGGACTGCGCCACGGACCGAAATCTGGCGTAGTAATGCTATCGCAGTAAAATTTATTTTCACCGTTTCACTGTTTCTGTGTTAGTACACTGTGATGTATCAACCGTTATTGCACTCAGTCGAAGCCTCAAAGCCTCCCACTCTTCTCACGAATGTAACCTTTAAAGAACATGCATACACGTACGAGAGGTTATGTCGCAGGAATAAAGCTTGTGCGATGGCAAAGTAACGCTGACAGCACGGACCACTGTGTACAATGAGTACGCAATGAAAACTATGAGAAGACAGAACGCACACCACAACACACAGGCAAAAAAACTTGTTCTGCTTTTTAGACTGATCAAGCGATTACATGTCAAGTCTTTACATTTGGGTTAAAGATCACTCTTTTGTCCAAAACGCCTGCATGCGGGTAGAGGTGCTGCCAAAATATTGCGAAACTCTGCTTTCGTTGTTTTTCCTCAAATTTTGTGGCGTAGATTTTATTTGTGTTTGTTATTAATAAAAACATTTAGTACTTATTGCTAAGGCGTGTTCTTTATTAAAATGGCTGGTACCGTACATACTAAAAAGGCGATATTACCTTGTAATATTCCGGTCAGATGAGAAGAGTATAGGGAAGCATGTTGTAATCACAGAATATAGGACTGATTATTTACACGTTAATATGGTAAATTACTACAGAAAGCTGGGCCCAAGGAAATATTTCTAGGAGATTGGTCGAACAGAATTCAAATTAATATTTACATTTTTGACAGGCATGGATCTAAGGAACTCGGGCCTAATTCTAGAGTCTGGGCACAAAATCTGAGCGCGATAAAAGAACACACTTGCAGATTCATGCGCTACAGTCAAGTGCCTGCACGCTGGTCAGCGCAATTATTTGCTTGTCTGATCTATCATTCTAGGCTGTATATTTTTGCATAGCATTGATGAGTCAATTTCAAACTGAAGATGTCAGAAGTGGTGTTTAGGAAAACATTTGTGTACAGTTCTTTAGCATGTTCAGGTCATTTTCCAGCCATTGCCAAATGTGAGATGAAAAGTCGGGGAACGAATGCGTGGTGCGAAAAATTTTTTTTTTATATTTGTACACAACCTAATGCAATAAAGATATCAGTCCAGATACGTCACAGGTATCAAAGCTTGCCATTTGCTGTTCAGAAATCCTTGGAAATATTTACACTACGGGTTGGGAAAAATTATTAAAAAAACAATGCGTCGCAGGAGGCTTAAAACCAGTCATATTTTTAGTCAGCCAAAGAGGCTTTGCAGTACAAACTCAGTAATGGAAATCATAGGTGGGGCCTGGATTGTGTATTTTTCGTCGCTCATTCTGTCATGTCGCAGTGCAAATGGTAAGTATAACTAGGTAAGCAGGTGGTTCTTATTCTTAAAGTTCACTTGTCGCAGATTAATAATTGAGATTAACATCCATGATATATCTCCTCTACCTTTCCATCTGATATGGTTGGTAAGCAGTGGCAAGAGTGGCGTGAAATGAGTATTAAAAGAAGTCTTTGCAGGTATACCGTTGTATATTTCGTGAATTGAGTTTGAACTGAGATTTCACTAATTTAGATGAATTCAGATTTTTGAAGGAATTGAAAAAACGAATTCAGAGCCACAGTCACGATTTTGGTTGCTGTCAGTTCTTACACGCAAGGAGAATACTTAAATAATGATATATCATTGTGGTTAATTAGGGCATTTTACAAATAAAAATTTCTTACTTCGTTGTAAACTTAATACGCACAATGACTAATATTAGATGGCAAAAAGTAGTGTATATTTTTCCTCTAAAAGGAGAGCAGGACACTGCTTATAAAAACTTTAATTGTCGGCTGTACTCGTTTTTCAGTGCGTAACTACAGAACTGTGGTATATCCGGAGTTGTTCGAAAGGCGTGAAGGTGGAAGCTCAAGAGTTCTGAAAATTGGGGAAGATTTGGTCTTAAATTTGGAGAAGAGCTCCGTTCTCCAGCCAGGATTCTTCTTACGGACATACCGGCAAGGGGTTCCACAGCACACATACGTAAGTAGTCAAGGGTTCGACGAAATTTCTTCCCGTTAAGCTTTAGTCGATGAAAATGTAAAAGCTACTGACCACGTCAATTAGTACAACAGACCTTTAAGAGCCCCGACTAGATTTCCACAATGAGTCTGAGAGTGCAAGGAGCCGAAGGTTAGATGCGCTGCGTATGAAGTAATGATTGAAAGCAGAGTAGTGGCATTGTGCCTTCCTACCGTGGCTTGGTACCGGGTGTTCTTTGGGTGAATGATGACGCGAGCAAATGGTGTATCGTAAAGTTGCTTGCTTTAGAGAAAACTGCAGCGTTTTCAAGTAAATACGCGTCCACTCTTGCACGTGGTCGGTGATTTGATCGAAAGCCACTTCGCGGATTCTGACATCGCATTCATGCATTTGAATCTTTTGGTGTGTACGCGGTTCACCGATGTATACTTGGTTGAAAGCAACGCAAGGATTAGATTGCTGACAAAGGAAATGTGGTTGTTCGGCTGTAGGCGCTAGACACAATTGTCAGCATATTGCGAAGTTTGCCGGATGTTACAGGTCTAAAGTACGTGCTAACATCTTGCGGACATCACATACGTACGGATTGCCAGCATAGGTAGAAACAAACCCATAACTGGGCGCCCCCGGCTGATCTACATGCCCTTGCACTCCTTCAATATGATGGGTGTGGCCAATTAGAGAAAAACGTACCAATTCTATTCTGGCTCGCGTTTTATCTGAGTTCCAGATTCGCCTAAAGCACGTCAGCAACGATGATACGCCGCGTCTTTTGTTGGCGCAATGGTCACTCAAGCGAAACACCAGAAAAAAACCATTTACCGAGGCTGTTTAAAGGAGACGAGCGATAGGTATTCCTCTCCTGTCAATCACAACAAAACTTTTTCAGCTGGTTCTTTTACCTCCGGAGGAACCGGTTATTTTCAATAACCGGTAAAATAACCGGGTATTTTTAAAAGTTAGAGGGTCTCTTAGATGTCTCTTAATGGCGAACACTATACCTGGCGAACGCGAATGGCGAACGCTATACCCTTCCTATCCTATAATTTGCCTCCCATCGTTAGCCTCTTGTCGGCATTTGTTGCAGTGTTACATATAATTTAATTGACTTACAGGAAAGGAAAGGCACAGTATCTATCACACACTCTCCGTTAAGTGTGTTTGGACGGCCCTTTCAAGTGGCGTTCCTTGGCGCGCGTTCAAGTGTGGCATTGCAGATGGCAGAGATGCTTCTCGCCTTGGCCAATCAGAACGCCGCAAAAGCAAGAGACACTCTGTCTACGACAGTATGAGGCAATAAAGGCTTTCGCCTTAATAACCGGTATCCCTCTGTGTTTCCGCCATAGATTTGTACACTCCAAAATGTAACAAGATAAAGAAGACAACTTTAGGGCAGGGAAAGGCCGGAAACGTGCCACTGTTTGGCGTTTGAGGTGCCGACTTCTCGTTTTCACGCGCGTTTTTTCGAGCTTGTTTTTTTTTTATATCCCACATATTCGTCGCTCACTGCATCTCTCTTCTTTCTCGTTTGCCTTGTCTACAATAATGGATACGATCATTGAGGCGTGATGGCCACCGACGATGCAGCAGCAAGTGGGAAAATGCACGCGAATGCATTCGCGAATGCTTGCGCATCCCGGAGAGGCCCACGCAGCAATGTGAACTGAAGACTCGCAGCTGACGGAGATGGGGCCATCAGGGCAGTAACGAATGGTGGCGTCCTATGGCCTGCCACGGGATGCCACTGAAATGAACGGCACTCAGCATGACATGGGAGTGGCCTTGACGAGGAATAGTCTCCGAGTCCAGCACTGCGCGCTGATCAATCAGTCCGCGAATTTAGAACAGGTAATTTAAAAAAAAAGAAACAGAGACTATGTTGAAAGGAGTTATAAAAAAAGCCATTTAACTCATTTATTACTCACCTTTGCTTTGACATCGTCGTGCTTTTAAAGTGCAGGAACTTTTTTGCAAGCGTTCGCTGCCGTTATATGCCCAAATAGAATGCATTGCCCTGGAGCTTTATCAACACTTCAAAAAAAAAAAAAAATATGAGACGGTCGTAACGTTCGAATTCAACCGTAAACTGGAAACTTGGCTCGAATGCAGTTTAGATCATGCAGCAGCCAGCAAGATTTTTTCATAGGATTAGAAGCCGTCATCAAAGTGAGATAAGGAAACCTTCGGTTGCGGTGTGAAAGAAAGGGAGAACTGTAGTTTTTGGAGCTTCCGTAGTAATATTTTAGGTTATTGCAGAAATAAAGGTACCACAGGGGAGTACCGTGCGTCTACGAGTAGAACCTAAATGAAAAGGCGAGCTATGTGACGCTGGATGTTAATCGAAGTAATTGCAGAGGTTTAACTTTTATGCAATTGCCCTTCTCACTCTTAAATGACCAAGCCGACGAGCATGCTGATGAACAATGATGTAACATCAAATGACAGGGTTACATTTTCTGAGATCAGCTGCATATGCAAACATTTACTGTAGTCTCCAGAATAGGCCACATGCGAAAGAACCTTCTAACCAAAGGCCTTAATGTGTTCTGGAGATACCTGTATAGACTGTTAAGTGGTAAAGTCTAGGTAAAATCAACCGTCGGCCGGAATGCAACCTCCTGGCATGAGGATGTTTAGTAAAACAGTTAGCCGGAGCTGCGCGATCGGTGCATCATAGGTGGTAATATAGCTTTGTTTAGTTAGGAGAAAGGAACTGGAAGCAATGTGACAGATTTTTTGGAAGTTTGTTTTCTGTAGACATTATATGACATCGCGTGTTAACACTGGATAAGTCATCCTGTAGCCATAAAAGTCGAAAGGCTTCTTTATCATTGCATAGTTGGTTGCTTTTGACATTACGGAAACAAATCTCTCAATTTCTTGAAGTGAATGCTACCCGGTCGACGATAGATTGCAGTTCACGGTCGAGTACAAGAACTCCAACGTTTCCCTTACTTTGAATTCTTGCTAGAACGCTAACAGTTCAGTTCAGTCGTTCAGTCGTGTCCGACTCTTCGTGACCCTATGGACCATGTCACGCCACGCTTTCCGCTCTCTCACTAGCTTCCTAACATCACATAACTTCATCTGAAGTGCCTCGAGGATGCCATCTAACCATCGCGTTCGCTGCCTACCCCTTCTCCGGCGACCCTCAACCTTTCCCAACATCAAATCTTTCTCCAGCGACTCCTCTCTTCTCATCAGATGACCAAAGTAGCTGAGCTTTAACTTTCGAATTTGACCCTCCAATGAGCAGTCAGGGTTTATGGTCGACAATATCGACTGATTTTTGATCTTCTGGCAGTCCAAGGAACTCTCAAGAGCCTTCGCCAGCACCACAATTCAAGCGCGTCAAAGTCCAACTCTCGCATCCATACATCACAACTGGAAAGACCATAGCACGAGTTATACGGATCTTGGTTGCAGACTGATGTCCCTGCTCTTTACTAGGCGGTCAAGGCTATCCATGGCTCTCTTTCACAGAAGCAGGCGTCACCTAATTTCATGGCTGCAATCTCCTTCCGGGGTAATCTTGGAGCCCAAGAAGAGAAAATCTGTCACAGCGTCCACTTCTTGTCACTTGATGCTCCAGGACTTGATAGGACAAGACGCCATGATCTTTGTCTTTTTAATGTTCAGTTTAAGCCCAAACTTCTCACTCTCTTCTTGTACGCGCATCAGAAGTCTCTTGAGTTCCATTTCACTTTCTGCCATTAAAGTGGTATTATCCGCATATCTAAGGTTGTTGGTACGTTTTCCAGCAATCTTCACTCCAGCTGAAGAGTCGTCAGGACCGACCTTCCTTATGATACACTCTGCATATAGGTTAAATAGGCAGGGCGACAGTATGCAGCCTTGCCTCACTCCTTTCTCAATCGGAAACCAATCAGTAAGACCTTGCCTAGTTCTGACTGTGGCCTCTTGCCCTTCATACTGGTTCCTGAGGAGACAGATAAGGTGAATTGGAACTCCCATCTCTCGGAGAGCTTGCCACAATCTGCTGTGATCCACGCAGTCAAACGCTTCCGCATAATCAATAAAGAAGAAGTAGATGGGTTTCTGGAATTCTTGCTTTTTCCATAATCCAGCGAAGGTTGGCAATTTGGTCTCTAGTTCATCTGCCCTTGCGAAACCCAGCTTGCACGTCCGGAAGCTGCCGATCCACATACTGCTGCAGCCTACCTTGGAGGATTTGTCCACCTTGTCCTTTAGCGCATATATGTGATTTTTTGTCTATGTCCAATTTTCTGTTCACCGCTTTAAAACTGCTCCCATTATTCAGAGCATGCTCAATTTTCCCCATGTTATACTTCCTTATGTCAGCCATATTGCGCTTATGGATTAGCTTTGATATCTGTGGCAGTTCTCTCCTATCTGTTCGGTTGGATGCTTTCAGAAATTAACGTTTCTTAATCAAATCCTTCGTCTCCTTAGATAGTTTACCGCTTTCCGTTATTACCATATCGCCTACGTCTACCAAGCACCCAGTAATATCTATGAAAGTATTCTTTGCTTCTACTATAAGGTCATCATCCTCGGTTAAAGCGGAATATCTATTCTGTGGCGAGATCCCAAATTCTTCTACCCTCCCCCTCTCTGCTAATTTGGTGACTGACCTCTTTTTTACTAATCTTCTTGTTGCTGAAGAAGGTATTCGTATTTATTAAATTTTTGCGCTTTGCAAACTCACCTAGTAACTCCCCCTGCTATTCCTAGAAGCAATGCCATAGTCACCCACTGCTTGGTCTCCTGCCTGCTTTTTCCCTACCTTGGCATTGAAGTCGCCCATTAGTACAGTATACTGCGTCTTTACTTATCGCATTACCGATTCTACATCTTCTTAGAAGCTTTCAACTGTCTGGTCATCATGACTACATGCAGGCGCATAGGCCTATTCAACCTTCAGTTTATACCGCTTATTAAGCCTAATTACGATGCCAGCAACCCTCTCATTAATACTATAGAATTCATCTATATTACCCGCTATATACTTATTGACAAGGAAACCTACTCCTAGTTGTCGCCTCTCTGGTAAACCTCGATAACACAGTACATGCCCATCCTTCAGTACAATATATGCCTCATTCGGCCTCCTAACCTCACTAAGCCTTATCGCATTCCCTTTTATGCCCTCCAAGTCAAATAACAGTACTGCTAAACTTCCCTCACTAGCCAGTGTTCTAGCGTTAAACGTTGCCAGGATCACATTCGAATGGCGGCGTTTCCGTAGCTTGAGATTCTTAGTACCCTTTGCTGCGTTGCAAGACTGACTGCCGCCGTGGTCAGTTGTTCCGCAGCCGCGGGGGTCTGTGAGAGTATTCATAGGATGTTGTGGCCAATTACTGCACCAGGGTGGCCAAATATTGATCTGGGAAGGAAGTGCGTTGCCGGAGGTGTTCACCGCATATGTCGCACCTCCATCATGTCTATGCAATATCAACGCCACGCGGATTTTGTTTTTATTCCGGTGAGGCATTGACCGGTATTCGGACCGCGGTGCTCTTGTACGTGAGGTGGATGTTCTACCTCTACACCTCCGTTGTACCTTGAGACATGCAATATGAAAGAGCACTGAACAAGGGTAGAAAGGAAGCCTCTGTGCACAAGTCGGGCCAACGTTTGGACAAGCGAACGTTTCGACAAGTGGACTTGTCTTCGTCGGACCCAGCAAGTCCGCTTGTCGAAACGTTGGCTCATCTTGAGAAGTGAGGCTTCCCTTCAACCTTTGTGCATTGCTCTTTCCCACTGTGTAGCCATCTTCTTTCTCTAGTTATTCCTTTGATACATGCAGCAGCAACGTGGACAAGTGCTTCGAACGGAATCAAACGTCATGTGATAGAGTTCCAGCGTAATTTTTTGCAGTTCAGAAGGTAGCTGTGCTGGCTATCTGGCGATTAGATGACTCCTGTTGTCAGAGACTACAATAATGGGCTCAATATGACACAGTCGAAGTGCAATTGTTATGCATCATCTGGTTCTGCGGGATGTTGGAGAGGTGTTGACAGCGGCAGGTACATTGGTCGCTGCCCGTCATCTGTGATCTATTGTACAGTTGATGTCTGCGACGAGGTTATCGATGATATTGGGCAGAAGAAGTGGCTCACGTTTCCAAGGACTGCCGGTAGAGACTGCTTATATTATTAAACGTTTCCGTTTTGTTTGTTGAGTGGTAGAATTTGTATTGTGCGCCTACTGCATGTACATTGGAATACACGTTCTCCATAAAACTAAATCCGAACACGGTCTAGGAATCAGCCAGGCTGGCTTGTGGGAGCTAGAAAAACTACGAAAAGAAGAGTAACAATTTACGCTGACTCGCTTACGTTCAAACGGTGCTTATGGTTTGATTTGTTGGTTAAAGGACTATAGACACTTAATTTTTCGGTTCGTGTTTTATCGTCTGTAGTGATGCCTGGGATATTACTGTACACGAATCACTAGGTCACATTCGCCTACGGCTGCTGAATAATTTATAATCGAATTTCTTTTCTCACGTGTTTCGGTTTCAACTGCCGAGTGATGGCTGTGACGTCGCAGTCAAGTCTACGTCACGCGAGGGATGAAAATGCAGCGATATATATTAATTGTTGTGTTTGTTAATTCACTAAGATGATAAAGCCAGCCAGCCTCAAGAACAGGAATCAACACAAGCGAAGAACGAGCGATTGTATCGCTGTTTTTTCATGCTGCGCATCAAGACATGATTGTGACGTCACAGCCATCTCTCGGCTTTCGAAACCGAAACTGGTGAGAAAAGAAAATTTAATTATAAATTATTTAGCGGCTGTATGCAAAAACTGTGCGTGGATTGATATACAGGAATGACTTACGCATTATTAGCAAGAAGAAAAATGCAATAAAATTTGGTATCTATACTCCTTTAACGTGCCAAAGATACTAAGGCTATTAGAGACGCCGCAGTGCAGGGCTCCGGAGATTTCGACCACCTAGGGTTCTTTAACGTGTACTGAAATCGCACATGCGAGGAACCAAATAACACCATTTACTCTATAAAACAAATCTATTGCATACTCAAAACGTGTATTGTTTAGTGCATACTAAGCTTAGGATTGCTCATCCTAAAAACCAAAATCATTTTAACTGTGAACCGAATGAGCGTGTATATTAAGCAGTGCTTTGTTTAAGGCATCTCACTAGTTAGCTTGGCTCTGGATGCTCTTAATTTTGTGATTAATGGCAAGCCTACGTCTTCAGAATAGCTTTTTTTAAATGAATTTCCTACCAGAAAAAAGCTGTACGAAGGCAGCTAGGGCCTCTGATTGAGATGATTTGAGGCGAAGTGAATTGCTGAATTTCTTTTAATCCTGTGATTATACGAATTGTTATTTCGCATAATGCTGAAACATCGGCCTACGTTACGGCCGAAACATATTGAAATATGTTCAGAACCTCAGCGATACCTACCACAATTCCAATTTCACTTTACTCAATGGTTTGTGATTAGGTGTGAATGCTATTCAGTAAGCATGTTTTCTTCGGCATACTCCAGGGTCTATTCGAATTCCGAAAGCGTATGCTCATAACTTTAGGCTTAAAATGGCAAAAAAGGTCAGAAACAGTAAATGGCTGGCCACAAGCTAACTGGCGTATTACGGAGTTTGCAGTGGAAGGGGTGGGACTAATAAATCCGTGTGGATACTTTTCTGTGCTAGGTTGTTGATTTGCCTTCTTCATATTTGCTGGTCACCTATGGAAGGGACAAAAGTGGCCGTTGCTGGTGAACTACTGATTTAGATGTAACTGTTGGTAAAACGGAAGAAACTGATTCCAGCTTTTAAGAAATAGGCAAGTATTCGCCACTTTACACTTCTCCACCAGTGGTGAAGAACGAGGAGCATCGTTTTTCGTATATTATTGGGCAATGGTAATCTTCGTCACCGACTCTACCATTCATATTGTTAACGAATAGTACACAGCGGTAAACGCTACTTCACTGTTAGACGCACACCACACACCAAAGAACGACCTCAGCTCAGCCTGAGCGTCGTCTCCTTCACTACATCATGTCAGAACGTCGTCGTCGCCTCGTTACTGCGTTCCGTAAGAGTATTCCCCGCGCCGGAGAAGTGCCGTTGCGGTGCGTGCTGTACAGGAGAACTTGAATGATATGGTTTCAGACGGGCGACATGCGCGAGGTCTGGGGGTTTTTGATGGATGTTTTGGCTGTGGAGGGGCGATCTCATAGGTCACATCGGTGACTTGCCGCAAGACGCAGTGAGGGCCCACGTAACGAGGCAGAAGTTTCTCGCACATCCCCGCACGGTGGGCCGGGAGCCAAAGAAGTACAAGGGAACCAGGATGGTAGAGGACGTCATGGTGATGAAGGTCATAACGACGCTTTTGAGAACGCTGAGACGCTCCAAGCGATCTCGAGCAATTTGGCGGGCGGCATCAGCGCGGGTGATGACATCCGAAGCGTAGCTGCAGAAATAGTAGTCAAGAGCCAGCAAGGTGTCGAAGGGGAGTAAAGGGTCACGGCCGAAGAGTAGATAAAAGGGAGAGTATCCGGCGGTAATATGGCGTGAGGAGTTATAGGCGAACGTGACGAAAGGTAAGATGTCCCAGTCACGATAGTGATCGGACACATATGTAGACAGCATGTCGGTCAGTGTGCGATTAAGGCGCTCAGTAAGACCGTTCGTTTACGGATGGTAGGCCGTGGTGAATTCTTGACAAGTAGCGCATGAGCGGAGAAGGGCCTGAACCACTTTGGAGAGGAAATAGTGGCCATGATCTATGAGCAGTTGACGTGGAGCGCCATGAATCCAGATGACGTCATGCAGAAGAAAGTCGGCAACATCGGAGGCGCAGCTGGTGGGGATAGCCCTGGGTACTGCATATCGGGGAGTATAATCAGTCGCCACAGCAATCCATTGGTTTCCAGAAGTCGACGTCGGAAAAGGCCCAAGGAGATCGAGGCCCACACGAGAAAACGACTCAGTTGGCACTGGGATTGGTTGCAGGGGCCCACTAGGTTGAAGCGAGGATGTCTTATGGCGCTGAAACAGCTCGCAAGCGGCGACGTAGCGGCGGACAGAGCGGTAGAGACCAGGCCATACGTGCGTGAAACTCCCAAGTGTCCTGCTGTAGAGACGTCGTGAAGTTGGGCAAGGACACTAGAGCGCAGGATTCCCTTGGAATCCTTCCCTGGATTCTAAGGGAAGGAAAGCGTAGCAGGGGGAGGCAGAAAGTTAGGTGGGCGGATGAGATAAAGAAGTTCGGAGGGGTCAAGTGGATGCAGCTAGCACAGAACCGGGTTAAGTGGAGAAATATGGGAGAGGCCTTCGCCCTGCAGTGGGTATAATCAGGCTGATGATGATGATGATGACTAGAGCGCAGATGAGCCGGAACGACCAGTAAAAGGTCTGCGCCATCTGAACGCATATTGCGTCTGTATAATGTCTCGTTATAGAGCACAAACATGCTGGCGTAAGGATCGGGATTGTTGCGCAGCTGGTCAATAATTGGTTGCAGGGCAGGATCATGACGCTGTTCTGATCCGATACTGATAAAGTCCGAGATGGACAAAACGTAGTCGTCAGCAGTAAAGTCGGACAAATCGGGAGGATCTACGGGATGGCGAGACAAGCAGTCAGCGTCTTGGTGCAAGTGGCCGGACTTGTATACCACAGTAAATGCGTACTCTTGTATTCGCAAGGCCCAGCGACCTAAGCGGCCAGTGGGGTCCTTAAGGGAGGACAGCCAACACAAAGCACGATGGTCTGTGACTACGCAGAAGGGTCCCCCAAACAAATAAGGGCAGAATTTGGTCAGCGCTCAAACAAGTGCAAGGCATTCCCGCTCTGTAATTGAATAATTACGCTCAAAGGACGAAAGTAGGCGGCTGGCATAAGCAATGACGCGGGAGGAACCATGCAGGTACTGGGCAAGGATGACACAAATACCATGGCCGCTAGCGTCGTTGCGCAGTTTGGTAGGTTGGTAGGTGCAAAAGGATCGAAGTGCGCCAGAACAGGTGGAGTGGTGGGGGCGGAAATAAGCGTTGTGAATGCACAGGATTGGTCACAACCCTAAGGGAAAGGTGCACTTTGCTGCAGAAGACAGGCAAACGGACGAGCTATGTCTGCGTAGTTTCGAATGAAGCGGCGGAAGTAGGAGCAAAGGCGAAGGAAGCTTCGCACGTCACTTGAGCTACGCGGGGTAGGGAACTAGCGCACGGCTCGAACTTTGTCAGGGTCGGACTGGACACCATTCGCATCAACCAAATGACCCAGGACTTTGATTTGGCGCCGGCCGAAGCTCCATTTTTTGGCGTTCAGTTGAAGACTAGCGCGGCGAAAAACGGCCAGGACAGTAGAAAGTCGATCAAGTGGGTTTCCAACATGGTAGAAACAACGACGACGTCATCTAAGTAACACAAACATGTCCATTTGAAGCGAAGCCACGGAGGAGCAAGTCTATCATCCGCTCGAATGACGCAGGAGCGTTACAGAGACCAAATAGCATCACCTTGAGTTGGTAGAGTCCGTCGTGGGTGACAAATACGGTTTTCTCGCGATCTCGTTCGTCGACAGCGGTTTCCCAGTAGCCTGAACGCATGTCGATGAAAGAAGAATAGCTGGCACCATGCAAGAAGTTAAGCGCGTCGACAATTCGCGGGAGAGGATAAACATTCTTCTTTGTTATTTAGGGGGTGATAGTCGATACACAATTTCCAATTTTGGCCTTTCTTTTTGACTAATATGTCAGGTGGCGACCAGGAACTGCAGGAAGGCTCAATACTGTTTTGCGCCAGCATCTTCTCAAGTTCTTTCTGTATAACATGCCGCTCAGTAATGAAGACACGATAAGGCTTTCTGTGGATGGGGTTGGCGTCACCCGTATTGATGCGATGGGTCACAACGGATGTTTGGCCCAATGGTCGGTCCCCGAAATCAAATATATAAGTGTACGGCAGCAAACTGGTCGGAGAGCGTTCTGGCTTGATCATCTGGCAGATCCTCGGTGATCATGCCTGAAAAGAGGTTCGAATGGGTAGAAGCCGATATATACTGCTCCGATAGATGCTGAGACATTAGGGCAGCCACTTCGCAGTCTGCCAAAGGAAGCAAATCAGCGAGTGCGATGCCATGGGGTAAAACGTGGGTCGAGCGGCTGAAGTTGAGGACGCGAAGATCGGTGCGGTTAGCAGTAACAGTCATGATGGTATAAGGAAGTATGATGTTGCGACGGAGAACAGCATCGGTAATTGGGCAGGCGACGTATGTGCCGTCAGGAACTGCGGGAAGCGGTGCCAGTGGAACATAAATAGCAGGTTCGGGTGGTTGACGAACAAATTCAGCGGATCGGAGGCGGGGCTTGACAGCAGTTTTTTTCGGAACAGAAGGGCAGGTCTAAGCAAAGAAGCCCAGTTGAGCAATCAATCAGGGCAGAATGGGCTGTTAAAAAGTCGATGCCGAGGATCACGTCGTGAGGGCAGCGGTCGATTACAGTGAAGAGAACAGGAGTAGTGCCACCGGAAATACGTGAGCAGTGCACAGTCCCACGACGGCAGCGACGCTTCAATCGGCGACACGAACGGCGGATGAAGCGGTGGATGTGACAACCTTTTTGAGACAGCGGCGAAAGGATGACTGAGGATTGAAACTTGGGCACCAGTGTCAAGGAGGGCAGGAACAGGGGCACCATCCACGTAGAAGTCTAGAAGGTTGCGGCGATGACCGAGGGTCAGCAGAGGATTTTCTGGCCGGGTCCTTAATGCAGCGTCTGCATTGGTTAGTTTTCCGGATGAGAACAATAGAGTTGGGGGGATGAGGCACAGCGAGATTGGGGCGACCGGGATCACCGGGTATGAGGAGATGGTGAGCGGCTTTACATGCGCGGGTCTGGCGAGTTAAAGTAACGAGAGCGCGTATCACGGACATAGGTTGGATATGGAACTTAGTCGGCGCTGCGATCAGGATAGTAGCGAGGTCCAGGTGGCGGAACCCAACGGCTGCGGCAATGGCGAGAAATATGGCCGACACATGAGCAGTTGAAGCAGATGGGTCGGTCATTCGAGGTTCGCCATTCGTCCGGGCTGCAATAGCGGTAGCGGTATCGCGTCTGTAAGGGCGTGGTAGGAGCCGTAGCAGCTACGACTGGAACGTTAGTTTGGAGTGAGGGCTGTGGGAAAGGCTGGCCAGAGTTGAAGCCCAGGTTTGCGTTGAGGCCCACATTTGCGAATTCCAGGTGAACGAAAGATTGGATTAAGGCTATAGTAAGATCTGCTGGCTGAGGAGCGAACTCAACGGGTGTCATAGTTTCAATATCTCGGCGAACAATCCTGGTCAAGTTGGAGGGATGAGATGGCTGCTGCAGTGTTGGACTATCTTCGCACGAGGACGTAGCAGCTGTGTTTGGCAAGCGGTCGAAGCGGGGAGTAATGCGACGGTGTTTTGCTTGCTCAAACTGCCGGTGAACTTGGATGACTCAATCGACAGTCGGACAGTCTTTGCAAAGCAGCAGATTGTAAACATTGTCTGCAATTCCCTCAACAGCCTCGGGAAGGAACTTCAGTTTATGTTAGGTAGCGAAGCACTGGAAGTAGTAGGCGAATATATCCTCTTAGGAAAGTAACAAAGTGGATTCCAATGGAAGGCCAGCACAGTAGGGGGCGGCAGAAAGTTAGGTGTGCGGATGAGTATAAGAAATTCGCACCGGTTAAGTTGATGCAGCTAGCACAGGTGGAGGTTATTTGGAGGAATATGGGAGATGCATTCGCCCTGCGTGAGTATAGTCAGGCTGATGATGATAATGATGATGATGATGATGATGATCATGCTTCGCCGGAGTGGAATTAGATTGGACATCAATTTTGTTGCAAATCGGTCCATGTTAAAATGGATGTGGGTGTGCCAAATGTTTGGGTGGTCCGGGCCAAATTCAGACGACACCATTGTGTTTTCCGTAATTGAATTAGTTTTGACATCGATTGTGGTTCTAAACAGCTGAGTCCAAATTTAGGGGCTGGCTGGGTCAAATTTTGGTTTGGCCTGGACCGTATTTGGCGGTCAGTATCGTCTTCGCCGTAGTAAAATTCGAATGCACATCTATTTTGGTGGAAATCAGCAGAGGTCAGATTTCCTCTATACCGGACTGAGTTTGGATTACCCGCTTGACGCCATGTGTTTAAATATCACGGAACTGCTGAGCCACTGAGAGCGAGGCCACAAATATATAGAAAAAGGTGCTTGGTCGGGGGTTGCGAGTGGACGAGTGCTTTCTCAGAAAAATCGATCATGCTTCAGAGAAGTAGTAGTTGGTAGGTGACATAGCCGGGAACTAAAGGCCATTGGGCTTCGCGGTGTCTCCGAGGCCATATGATATTGCTGGCTGAGTTGGCAGGCACCGCTGGCTGCTTGAGGCTCTTGGATCCCAGTCAGGTACGCTACTCCTAGGTTGCACAAGCGCGTTGTAAAACCGGGCCTTTGTCATGAGAGTTTTCGTATAACGGGTACCTTACGACTGCGTTCTTCGTGCGACCTTTGTTTTCTTTCTTGCTCGCAGCAGCCGAGAGGGTCCGCGCACCTTATTTGGTAGACACTGATCAAACGTATTGGAGTGACTGCTGTACACAATGTATTGTTAGAGCCTCATACATGTGACGAATCTGCGCTCGACGAAAAAATAAGATTACGGGAATAAAAGTCTGAGCTTGATCTTTGCAGTTCCGGTACCATTCCCTCGAGTTTTGTGAACTTACTGGAATGCGTGAAAAGGAACACCATAATAATTAGGGTGGAGCACAACCCCACTTTATGCCCTAACAAAAATATAACACTCAGTCCCACAATTCCAAACGCACACTAGTGCAGTCTACCTTTGGTTCAAAAACGACACCAAACTGATCTATTGTGGACTCAGTTGTTTCTACGCTAGAAATAGTAATGCATCAAAAATCCACAATACTAAGCAAATGCGTGAATAACGTTTTTCTTCTAAAAAGGTAATCCGCCTAGCTTGTCAGCCTCGCATTGTGTTCTTTGGTTCTGTTTTGCTCTTCTCGCTTTTGCGTATACAAAAACCGCTCACCTTACAGTTTGTTGTCTGTTAGCGTTTGGAACTTTCAATGGAACATTGGCAGTATGTGAATTTGACAACATCCACCATTTTGGTTCTTATATACATGGGTTTGTATAGGCGCAGTGGAAGGAATTCACCAGTATCCCGAATGCCACAACACGGGCTATACCACATGGTATGCTAAGATCTCTAGGCAAGCCTGACGGTACTTGGCTTGTGGCGCCTTTCTTAATGTTCAGGCATTTTAACCTGAGACATAGACTAGTGCTTGTTATCGGCATGAAGTCGATGCCGTTCTCTAAACCGTAACTGATATCGACAAACAGCTCGATTCCAGTATCGATGCATTAGGTGAATTAAAACACTTCTCGACAGGTAGGAAAAATAAAAACTTCTGCTACAGTGTAGGACATTACCGCTCGGTTCCTTTTTGCATTCATTAATATGCGACAGTGGTCTTTGCAACTTCCTACGAAACATGACGTAGCCAGAAGCCGCAAAATAAGAAAAAACAAAGTGCGTCCTTTTAGCGCGCCTGTTCTTGCCAATGTAAGAACGGAGTCGGTTCTGACTTAGGTATTATTTAAATGTACCTCGACAGAGCAAATTTATTTTGATTAAGAATTAATGACGTGCCTTGGCAGCACTTTTGTATCATGAAATTGTTTGGGCATTTCACTTGCGATATGCCATAAGTATTTCTGCTAGCTTATCACCATCATAAGTCTGCATAAGAGTGTCATCGTATGAAATTTAGAGGTAACTGTTTTAAAGCCAGCTCTTTTAAGGTATTTCTATATTATGTCGAGTCATTTCGCTTAGCCTTACCAATGACTTCTTTCGTCTCCACCAGTATGACGTTGACGCACTGCAGGAAGACTTGTACCACGACAAGAGACATCTCGCAGCTGTGTTCGTGTCCGAGAAGGAAGGCACAATCCAAGTGGTACGCAGCTAATGTTTTCTATTTTCACTTATCAAGAGCGGCAATTTCGGGGCTTCGGTTCTAGGAGTGTGATGACGAAAATGAATTTACGAGACAGTGTCTTTCTGATTTGGGTATTCTAATTTAGCGCCAAAGAGAATCAAGCATCTATTTTGGAGTGGAAGATGCAAGCCTTTTAAAGCAGAAACAATGCGTACAGGGTTCTCAGGTTTCAACTAGGATGACAATTATTATGTAGTCTCCTGCCGAAGGCGAAACTGCAACGTTGTCTTTAGGGCTTGTTTGACCCACCGCTTTTATGAAAGAATATGAATGTATTTTTTCCTTTTAGTCGTTTTTTTAGCTGCTGGACCTTATTGAAGAAGTGAGGAATGCTACGGCAGAATACTGGCCCTGTCAGATGCTCGAAACATCCGTCTAAGATGACTCGATCGAACAGTGTAATTTTATGCTCCGCGTGAAATTTTGAGCCACCATGCATTGCTTGCTACATAAACGTCGGTCAAACGCGGCTTTCACGCGCAGGTATTTGCATTTTATTGGACAGGCGGACTCCCCGGAATGTAGAACCTGTGGCGTCGCACAAAAGCATGCAGGCTGTGGACCATATAATATTGTTGTGCGCAGTGTACGCGCATGACCGAAAAGTGCTAACCGCTTCCTTGAAGCGTTTGGACAAGAGGCCTCTGTCGGAGGGGCTGCTGCGGGGCGCTTGGTAGTATAAGGTGAAGGGTGTATAAGCATGCGGGCTCTGCCATATTGTGTGTGACATGAAACTTGACACGCGCTTGTTAAGCAAGTTACCTTACCTGTATACATTTTCACATGTCTTCTCCCACATCGTCACCCATCATGAGAATCTTTTTTCTCGTCTTCGTATTGCTTAGGGAAGAGTAACAGGCCATATTATAATCATTATGGCCTAGCCCTGTGCCTTTCGTATATATAATCACATCTGTCACGCTCTCTCTGTAGATACCTGGGAATTTGTTTCCTTTCGACTTCGATTAAACGACTCTTTACACACACTCTCATTGTTTTATTCGTTATTCAGATCATTCTGTCGAAACACGTCCGCTTCCGGTTTTATGACAATCCACACTGACACGTCACGATGATGACTGTACCCGATACTGATATAGCTAGGTCACTATTCTGATGTCCTCATAGGTCACATGACCGAAAGTGAGGTATTACGTGATCATTCTGGATGTCGCAATACATCCGGTTAGCTATTTTGACGTCCGATTGAAATAACTGGTTTTAATTAATTAACCAATGATTTCGCATACATAGAGGTTTTCCCTGGTGACATTTTTTCAATGTCTAGCGGCCACAACCATTCGCTTTTTCTTATCGCCCTCACTTCGACGCAATCTTGCCTACAAAGTTTTGGTGACAAAATCCTGAAACAGAGCCACTTAATGAGCATCATTCAAACACATAAATTTATTTGTCTAGAGCAGTGAAAAAAAGAAAAACAAAAGTATCACTTCTAACGCAGCATTGTACGCTATGCAACCTTCAGTATCCAACGGTGTTGAGGAAAAGTTGTTCGATGCAGGCTTTCATGCAGAAGAAATGCGTAAAAAGGCACGAGTTGGCTTGCTACGTGCACTGTCTTGTTATTAATTGGCTATCAAACTGTGCCTCTCGATAGCGAAAGTAACCGTATTATGGGGAAAATATTTAGGGCTCATGACTCGCCATCGTGTCCGTCCATACGTCGGACGGACACGATGTCGTGTCTCGTCGAATCTCTTGCTACAAAGAAAACGATAAAGCTTCGTTAGCGACAACAAGCATGAACGAACAAATAACGCAAGATCGTTCCGCGCTCTACAGTTACAGGGATAAGGCCGTGTGCCGGCGGCTGTTGAAAACAACAAAATAAATATTTAAAAGCTTCGCGGCATTATGTATGTGAAAATGTTAACAGATGTATACATCACAACGCATATGTACAAAACTCAATACACATAAGGCAAAACATTACTGCAAACGTTTGTATTTGTCTTTGCCTCGCACCTTATCCTACACTATATATACTTTCGTGTACACCGCTACTCAAAATCTGTATATCATCATCACGGGCATGCATATTCTTTCTGTACGTAAATAATGATTTGCGATGTAGTTTCTTATTCTGAGGTGTGTTATGTGCACTATCTTCACTATCTTCTGTTCTTTCCGCAACATTGTTTCATTGTTGTTCATTTGTTAGCTCTCTAACCTCAATGTGTGACAAAACGCTTTCTAAACACAGGAACCTCGGCAGCTTGTTTGTTTCCGGTACTTAGTAGTATTGCAAGTGCATTTAGAGTTTTGGGTCCTTGTGGTTTAAATTAAGGTAGAAAAAAAAATGACTCGCATTGAGAATGGGAAATGTTTTACGCAGGAAGGCGTTGTTTCGCCTTATTTGAAGATAATGCCAATGGCAGGCGAAGAACGATCAGAAGATGGGCTCCATCCGCATCTTCTAGAAGCTATCGAGGACAAAGACTCTGATAATGTATACGGTGCGTACTAGTCACTAAGAAATCTCCCTTCTATATACCTGGAGAGCTTTTTGATCACTCAATTACGGGAAGGAAACCGGTGATTTTTGAGCTAAATGGTATTATGCCAGATGTAGCCATGAATTAAATTAAAGAGGAAAGATGCTTGTAGAAGATTTCGGGCGTCATATTAGGCTGCTTTTCAATGTTACCAATACACGGGGAAATGTTTTCTAAATGGCGGCTTTTCATATTTTAGGTAAAATGCCCGAGTCAAGCCTGCTTTCCCCGCGCAAAACTGGTCTTGATCCAGGTCAGTAGAGTTTTAGCGTATGCAAAGCTTGCAGTTTGCTGTGAAACACGTAGCGTTTAAGTAAAAAAAATTGAACCCTTATTTTTCAGATAAGTACAATGTAGAAAATGTGTATCCAGAGTTATTCCTCGTGGTGGACTCGCATTTCAGAGCCGGGTTTAACAGCACAAAGCATATGATGAAGTATCTGCTTACGGAATTTCAAGTGGTAAGCAATATTTGCTTAATGGGTTACGTTTGACCAATTGGTAATCTTTCATTTGCGTTTCAGGTTCAGCTGCGTTACCGTACTGTTTCCAACCCTAAAGTTCAAATCGCGTTCCGAGGCGTTGAAATAACAACCGTAAGTCTTCGCTTAAGCGAATATTGAAACCACTTTCTTTGCATGCACTCGCCCAGCTGATGCCATATATTAACTATTGTTTCTTTTCTGATTTTGCCTATTGCATACCATGCGTTTCAGCACTTTCGAAAATTCCAGAAATAAAGAGTTAAACATGACACAAAACTTTGCAGGAATAAAGCTCTCAGCTTGGTGGACGCAGCTTACGAAAAAACCCTTTCATAACACGGAGAAAAAACTGAAGCTCTCTAACTGACTTTTAAATTAACGCAGTATGATTGTTAGTGCCAATGGGGAGTTTGAAATTGTTGATAAGACGATGCCAATCCTGTTTCTCAATAAAAACAAAAAACAAAAAACAAAAACAAAAACTAAACTAAATTTCTAAAGCTTTCGTACGGAAGCAATTCTGTCGCTTTTTATCACACGAATTGTTTCACGCAACCGAAACCGAGTGCATTAGCATTGCACGAAGCTTGGTACCGATGCTAAATCCGCTGTTGACACGTTGCAGTGGCTATGTGGCGTTATTGTAAATTTGGGAATGTTATTGTCTCCCGTAATGTTCAATATTTTTTTCTGTAGCATGCTTGCAGGAAAAGAACGAAGGAAAGCCGGATGCGAGGCTGTTATTTTTTAGAGTGGCAGAACAAAATAATGCGCATTACATAGCGCTTTAGAGGAGGCAATTTGTGTTGCCTCCTTAGTCCCTGGAACACGCCAGCAGCGGGCGTCCCTTTTTCTCCGAGCTTCATTCCTTTACCTTGAGTTGAGCTTTGGTTCCGTGCGGAAAAAGCGGCGCATTTCATCGCATTAAGGTATTTTAGAAAATGAGTTTGGCGTCATTTCAAAAACGAATTTGGATTTTTCAAGGGCACAGCCTCAAAACGCGCCATTAACACGGACAGATGGATGGCTTTAATTAAAACGTTAATTACAGTTTAGCTAATTAGTTTTATATTTAGTAAAGTTTCGCAGTAAGTTCTGTCCTCCGAACCATAGAGTATGTTGCTGCAAAATTAATTTAATTTCGAACTTCTTATTTTTAGAAATTTTTAAAACGTTCATTGAAATGCCCTGCATACGCAAGCCACATCGTCCACTCGCTATTAAGTCAATTAGGTAAAAGAAAAGGCTCTTGGAAAAGAAAGAGCATAGTTGTTTACGATCCTCTTAAATTTTGAAAGCGTTTTCATTGCAAATATTCCGGGAGTACAAGCACGGCTTTTGATAACGGAGGTAAGCGCGGTAATTGTCCTCGTATGGGACCTGGTCATAAGTGCGCAAACGAAAACTTTCACTCCCTTTTCAGTGGCACTGTCTACATTAAAAAAAAAGACAGCTGGTTCGTAATCTCATATCTGTAAATACAAGTAAATCAGAGTTCTTGCGCACATTGTCTTACGACAATCATTCGGTAGCTTAACGCCACGCACTGAAGTCTACCTCACCTCTGATGTGTGCTACAGGGTAGGCCACATCTTTTTGTACCCTCTCAGGTTCTTAATGTTCGCCGCAGTCTTAGATCGAGTGCTATGTATTTAAGCATACCCAAAATAATGTTGAAATCGCGACGTACTGCAAAAACGATAAGATATAAAGATAATCTGAAAATAAAAAGAAAACAATGTCAGAGTTAGCAACGTATTTAACCCCTTGTGCTCTTGATATAAGCTCATCAGAATGCATCTCTACCGTTACAAATGGAGAATTTCATTTACAGGTTGAACAGGAAGCATATTATTATAATTACCTGGCGTATGACGAAATAGATAGCGGCAAGACACTTGAGGCTATTGTTAAATACGTGGAAAAGCATGAAGATACCTACGGAATATACGACATGATCTACTTCCTTACAGGGTGAGGGCGAATGTTAAAATTTTATAATGTAGTGCGCTCCTGCTGATGCGCTCGAAAACAATTGCGAAAGGCACTGCACAAATCGTCTTTGAACACTGAGCGCTGTATTATTGCTCCTGTGTACGCAAATGAAAAGGCTTAAAATGTATTGAATCGTATTATCCTTTTTAGTGCGCTACACAAAATTCAAACGAACACTTTATGGATGCGAGGAGGTTTTGAACCCGAGGCTGCACTGTCAGGTCTCTTCACATGATAGTGGACTGAACAACTGCGTCGTCGGAGCATTTTTGTGTTCTTATGTGGCATTTATTGCTCGCGAAAGTATTTATTAGAGCAGGGGACTGCAAATACTGAGCGTATACAAAATATCCAGCTAGTCGCTCCATAGCAGTAGCTTGACAGAAAAATTGGGTAGACAGCTGGCTCCGACGTGTGGGGGCCAGGCGGAGAGAGAGGCCACCAGGGGCCGCTACGAGGGAGTCGCTGACGTGCCTAAGATGATTTCTTCTCATCCCGTCTCCTGCCAACTATAAAGCCAACTAAGCCAAAGAGCGAAAGTTGCAAAAACTCTCTGTGCTTGATTGTAAAAAGTGTTCAATTGTGCAAAATATTCAGCTTGACAGCGCGCAAAAACCGCAGCGTGTTTTTGTACTACGCCCTATGCGGCGGTCCCGAAATGGTTAATCTCTGCCTCGGCGGCCTCTTTACATTGGAAGCGAGCAACCAGGCGTCCATGAGGTGGATGATGTCAGTTCACGCTAAACTCAGGCCTGTATGCCAGGAGGGGGAGTAGGGGTTTCCTATATCAGTGAAAAATAAAATTTCAGTCAGTGAATCAAGAACCCCAGTTGATCGATATTTCCAGAGCCTTCCCCAATCAGATCTCTCCTAGCCATAGTCACTCCAGAATGCTAAACTCCATAACTCAGTTGGACGCAAGACTAGCATCGCTAGTCACATAATAGCGCGATGTGCTGAGCCTACCGAGACGTTTGACAATTTCTATATTACTACTAAATTAATGCATAAAATTCCTTTTCTAGTCAACGCTCTTGATAAGAGTGGTTGGCGGCGGCAACAAAAACAAGGTGGTGTCGTACTGTTAACTTGTTTATGCGCCAATATTTTCCGACTTAGTATCTCGGAGAACACGAGGTAACATGCGTAATGGAGACAGTAGTGTTTATGGGTCGGCATATTAATGTTTTCACGAGACATTGTTCAAAATGTATGCATTGACTTTCTAGGATGGATATGATTTCTGTATCAGGAAGCCAAAGAGAAAGCAGTCTTTCAGGTGAGTTCTTAAAATTAATAGCCCGTCCACCATATTTGATAATTTCCAGACTTTTGAAATATGGCTTTGTAACGACCTTGTTTAATGACGCGTAAATTATTTATCAGAGTAGAAGCATAGTCATCATAACAAACGGTAAAAACTATGTTGAAAATACACAGCAAAATATATACGCCTGTGGCTAAAATGAATATGTTTAACAGGCACAAGCTGATGGCACGTGAAATTGCAATGTTCTAGGTAAATTATCATTGTGAGGTTAATAAGTCAGTGTCTTTAGGACGTTCGCATAATGGGGAAGCAGTGAACAGATGACGTTATATTTGTTGTGTGCTCTGTGGTAAACATCAGCGTCAATTTTGTCTTGATTGGCGCATACACTCTTTCTGCACTCTTGAACTTAGACGTTGTACAAGGAGTGCAAACATAATCGACCTTTTATTTGCAAACTACGTTGCTGTCTTTGTCTTCGCTTTTATGACAGCGAAACGCGTATTTAGAAATATGTAGGGGAGCTTGAAGGGTTATGCTGAATGGAAGGAAGCTACAGCTAGCGTTAGTTGTAACATTTAAAAGGACTCATCATAGAGGTCGTAAAGCATGATCATTGTGGCTTTCATCTTATCTTATTTTGTAATAAGTAGTTGTTTCTGAATTTTATTAGCTTCCATCAATGGTTGATAGAAGACCTTTCATTGTAGAGGTTGAATTGAAAGTCACGTAAATTTGTCTTTCAAACTCAGACGGAGCCTGGAAACAAATTGAAACTGTCCAGTACTTATAGACTAGCGCGATTGATTCGAAAAATATTAGTTTATTTTAAGACAAAGGTGAATACTCCAACTAAGTTATTTTACAGAAAATCAAGCGCTTCGCAAACGGCTCGGTTCCTTTTTCAATGTGTGATTAAGGGCATGGCGCAGCTTGGCTTTTCAAGCTCTCGTGTTGACGACCTCCGGGTCAGTGCATGCAAATCAATTTCCACGACCCGAGTAGGAGCCTCCTGAGTGCGTTAGAGTCGGTTTCTAGTACAACTGCTGCGCCGAAATCAGTGTTGTTGTCCGGTGCCTTATTCGGACGTCCGCTATGTGCTGTTTCATTCTTTCCACGAAGGTCTTCAATTCCTCTATGTAAGAGGCCAGCAGACCAAGCAGGGAATCCTGTATAAAATTTCTTAGGGTGACGTTTAGTTCGGGCGGGAAAGAAGGTATGCGAGGGTTGTAGTCGGTTTGTGCGTTATTAGCACACCTTCTTTCGGGCAATGTGAGCCTTCATATATAGAATGTAAAATCGTTTTTGCTGCTGGCGCAGGCTTGTATTGAGAATAGAACCGTTTTTTGTTTATCTTTTCCTTTTTAGGATAATATGACGAATGAAGAAACTGGGCTAGTCATTCTTCCGGCGATCAGCGACGGCTCGTTTTTTCTCATTTCTTTGTCTTCAGAAATGATGTATGTAATATGACTGGTGCCTTGTGTAGAGGGGCAGATTTGAGTTGAATTGAAGGTAACATCCCGTGCTGGTTGGCTCTCTGTGTACCGAGAACCGCGATCTTCTTTCGTTCCTTGTGAGGAAGCGTCGAGAAAAAGGCAGGCTACCCTGCTGTTCATGTTCAACTGTAAATCGCATGGGTGGTTTAGTTAATTTGAGTTGGGTTTGAAAGTTTTCTATTTTCGATGTTTTCACAACATAAACGCAGCCGTCCGCATGACAGAGGAAAGTCAGGTCGTTCGTACCAGGCTTTTCGTAGCCGGCTCCTTTCTTCTCCACTCAACTGCCTGTTCTCTGGATTATGCCCGACCACCATAAATATAGAAAACCGAATTCATTTCAATCTCTAAACGACAGCAACAAGCAAGTTGGTCTCAGTTAGAGTGTGACCTCTCTATTCTGTAGTTCGTTGCCCTTGCGGCATCATCCGTCCCCATTCCGATGGACGGCACTCTTTCAATAGGCAGGCTATGTAGAGTACGCCATTTGAACGGGAAGCTTTCTTCCCTGGCTGGCTCTGTGTTTCCTCAGTTAGACCGGATAACCTCACTTCCGAATATACTAATAATTTACACCTGTCTACACAGTTCCGGTACACAAATGGTCTTCATCATAGCACGGCCTCTACTAGGCATCCGAGTTCATCTCTTCCTTTTATCTCCTGCATTCGCAGTCCCTCTCCTGATACGTTTCTCCTCTCGAGGCGCGCCTTGCGAGTTTTTGCTCACTCTACAGTCTGCGAAGCAGCCTTCTATTATTCTTTATATTGCTTTACTTGCCTTCTGTTCAATTTTACCACTGGCTCTTCCTGATGGCAATATGGGTTATTTTCCAAGAACTTGCTTCTTTATGCTTTTTCTTCTGAAAAAACAAATTAACGCCTGAGAATAAAGAAGCCAGAAACTTTTCCCTCTTAATTTTTGATACACTGTAATCCGCGGTGTAATCTATGTTCCTAGTACAATATATGAATAGAAAAACATGTTCGCTGTTTCGACTGCTGACGGCTTCAGTAAAAGTGCATACCCTCCATGGCTAAGGCTTTCTTTTAATTTTAGCACAATGCATCATATCCTGAAAGGCATTTATGCTTTGCAGTATCTTCTTTTTTCATGATGTTTTGAAGAATGACGAGCTCATTCATAAGAAAATAAGTCATTCATGCTTTCTTTAGCCTAACTGCAAGGGCAATATAGCATTTCTTGCAATTTACTCTGCTGTATATTGGGTATAATATCCTGTAAAATCTAGAGGGAAAATATCTTTTACGGAAGGTGCACATATTCGGTTATGTTGCACATATTCGCAGATTTGTACATAATTGATTATTTAAATAATTACACATCTAGTAATTTTGTAACACAATTCATTAATTTTTAAGCGCTAACGCTCTGGGTAAATCAATTACTCTTTCTGGTGCTTGGTTACTAGTTATCAATTTCTTCTGTGCAGAACGCTCTATAGGGCAAAGCGTCTGTGGCGATCTGATTTCCTCAAATTTTGAGCTGTACGACGGTGGGCGTGGCTGCCTGGCATGTCGTAGTTTCCGTGGTCTTTATCCTTGGTTTAGGTTCTGCTGGTATCCGTTAAAGTTCCTCAGTTTAAGACCCAATGGTTGTGTAGTGAAGGACGAGGCGGGCGCTACAACAGCGTTTGTCCGAAGAATTCATCCCTTTTACGCAAAACGCCGCCTCGGAGGTAGCAAACACCTGCACAATATTTTAAGGTTTAATTGATTGTTCTTGCAGTGACTTTTGACTGTACCAAGAGCCAAGTGCAGCGCTCACAGAGGTTATCTAGTTTTCTTCGTTGAGCTTAATGTCCAAAAAGCAACTTAAGCTACGAGAGGCGTCGAAGTTGAGGGCACCGGAAATTTCGACATCTTCTAGGTTTTTAGTGTGCACTCATATCAACAAGTGCACAGTCACCTTGCTTGTTGCGTCCATCAAAAAGCAGCCGCTGTGGGTACGATTCGATTTCGCGTCCTTGAGTTCAGTAGCCGAGTGCTATAACCACTAAGCCCATGCGCCGGAACATAGACTAGGTAGAAACCGCCTTGTAAACAGGGCGCAACAAGTACGTGCGAACGTTCAAGGCGTTCGCATAGTGTAGCACCGCCTTACTGAAGTGGCAAGGGTCGCGCTCGGTCCGCGCTAATGCGGCCGACTAAAACTCATTGGGCCGAGCTCGGCCCGAAGTCAGGGAGTGGCGATGGCCTTAGAACGGCTGATTGTCGGCAGTCAACCTCGGGCCAACAAGCACGGTCGACTTGGCCAGCTTACTGCCGCGGTCGGACCCTGCATGGGACATGGCTTGCTGTCATCCGTTAATAATTATGAGTTATTAACGATGCGCCAAGAACGTGCTCACACTCCCAGACACCCGTAGAGTGAATGGGGTAGCTGTCCCGGTCTGAAAGATGCTCTCGACTTGCGTGGAAAGCTCAGCCGGAAGTCAACTACTCTCTAGTGACAGAAGGGGGTGGCCGTTAGGTGCCAAGATTTCTCCGGCTTAAGCCAAAGTAAGGGTGGAGTCAAAAGTAAAAACAAATTTAAGCTTTATACATAGCAAGAGACGTTACAGAGGAATACACATACGTGTGGTGCATAGAAGGGCAATGCTAGGCATGTAACTGAAGGGGCATTCAATAACGCAGAGGCTCTAAAACACTCAACAGTACACGAGAGAGTCAAACAAACACCAAATTATTTACCGGGCACTGTCGCAGACCGACGCCTGGAGAGTCACGGTGTTGCCGTCATGTAAGACGAGCGCCGCTCCTTCGCAAATCTGTGGGCTTACCAGCAGCGGGGAACCCCGGGAGCCGAGCAGTAGCACTTGCGAACACGCCGCAATACTAGCTCCAACACGGGCTGTCCCGCACAAGTGACAGGTCAGTCCGAAATAGGGCGCGCCGCATCTGTCTGTTACCAGGCGCCAAGGATGGCGCGCACAACTTCCCTCGTTGAAGCATTCCCTTTTCTTCCCGCCGAGCTGCGCGTCGTCATTGGTTAGGCGCCACCGAAAATTAGAGATAAGGCGAGCACTTGCTGGCAGATTGAGTTACCGTCTTTTGCGGGTGAATGAGGAGGGTGAAGCCGATCTGTGCAAGGTCACGCACTCTCGCGTGGGGAAGGAGGCGTTTCTCCAATGTGCTGGAACCTTCTATGCGGCTCAGTGCGGGCTTGCGCGCTGACATAATAAAAACATGTGCCGATTTCGTCACATTTACACACGCGTGGCCTAAGCAGGATCGCCGTCTGGTGATGTCGGTGTTGCTGGCTGCGCTGCTGTTTATCCATTCTTGGGCAGACATTTAATCTGCAGTTCCTTTGTGCAAAGAAATTGCTGCTCAAATTTAGACTCGCTGCTTTAGCTTGAATAGGGCGCTATCTTTGTAGCATCGACAACATATAATTGCAAATGTTATCTGGCAGGTGAAAATTAACTAATACGTATCAAGCTTAAAAAAGGCTGAAGAATGACAAAGGAAGATTCAAAAAACTTTTTTCTTGGCTGTTGTTTTGAAATACTTAAATCAGGCCAGAAAATGTTGTAACTGAATTTTAATTTTAATTAAGCCTTTATTTAAAGGAAGGGATGGCTCTCGACCGTTGTTTATGTACTTTGGGAGTTAGGAGGGATGGGAGTGTAGCTTCGTCTTCGCGGTTCTTCAGGCTGTTGCTTGTTGCTTGCCATGAGGCCGATCTTCGCGCCGTAAGTCAACCTCTCTCGCACTACTCGAAGCAGGCCGCCCTCACTGCTCTATGTAGGAATGGAATCTTGTAGTTCGGTGCTTGATAGAATCTGAACTGCTGGGGCGGGCATGGTGTCGTGTGGAATATGCGTAATTGTTTTTTCTTCCCCGTGAAAACAATGGACATTGCCATATTAGGTGTTTTATGTCAACTGTACACTGCTCCTGACAGTAGGTGAATATGTTGTGTTTGAGTGTCCCATGTCTTCCGAGAAACCACTTGTCAAGTATGTGTGGTGTGTAAGCTGCGTTTGGTATTACTTTGTTCAGAAATGTCTCTTGTGGTCTAGTGAGCCCTTTCATATTATCAAACACCGGCGTTGGTGTCGCTTCATATAACCTAAGCTTGCAGTTGTGTTTTATTTTCGTGCGTACATAGTGCATCATCGATCTGCCAGGGGAGCCTTTTGTGAGGATTGTTTGGTAAAGATTTGTATCTATCGGATTAGGCATGGAGTTGGGGTGTGGGGCATTGTACATTTCAGCAAGCCCACCCGCTTGCGCGGCGGCTGCTTGCGTGGCTGCGTTTCCCCCGTCCGTGCGAGTATTTCCGGGTGTACATAAAATTTGAATTTTTATTCCAACTTCCCGCATTTGCTTCAGCCTCTTTCTGATGTCCTTGGCCACTGCGTCGCCTGTAGTTGGTGCCGTCAGCTCTTTAATCGCTGCATACGAGTCGGTTAAAATTCGATCTTTTCTGGCTGCAGCTGTCGTATGGTGTTTATGGCTTCCCATATGGCAAGCAACTCGGCGTGTAAAAATGTTCCTCGAGCTAGGTGGCACGTGTGCTGCCCTTTGTGTTGGGGTGCTGGCCCACACACCCATGCCACACTCACCCTTTCATTTCTAATTGCAGCGTCAGTGTAGATGTCTATTGTATTCAGCGATCTTGTGAGGGCGGTTCTCTGTTCCAAAAGGGGCTTAGTCACCCCGTTCCGCCTACTAATAGGTTGTTGTGGCATTAGTGCGATTACCGGCGCCTCCCACGGCGGGGAATTGTCTGTCCCTAGGGGCCTCGGAGCAGTGTTGACTTGGTTGTCCCATGTCATGATCTGCTGCCTTTGCGTCGTGTATTCTAGTCGGGATCGCATTCTTATTTTCGCTTCTCTTATAATGTCTTGTATGGGTGGTATGCTCACCACCTTAAGCAGCTCTTCATTCCTCGTGTGCTTAGGAAGCCCAGTAATAGGGCGAAGACTGGCCCTGCTTTTCGATGTCTTTAAGGTCGTGATGAGACTCCTCATACACAGGTGCCCCGTACAGAATCCTGCCGACAGCAATCGCTCTAGACAGTGTTTGGTACAATGTTTGCCGAGCTCTACCGCACTTGTTTGAAATCCGGCGAATCATATGCAACATCGGAGTCCAGCTACGTTGTAAATGAATAAATAAATAAATAAAATAATGTATGAATCCGTTTACGAAGACGGTTGCAACTACAAATCTGTGCCCCTAAAAGTTTTGTCTGCCCGTTTGCAGACGTGATGTTGTTTTGTCCAAGATGCAGTGTATTCTGCTTTTTGGCGTTTGTGGAATTCTTGCCATCTATGTTTATGAGTTGTGTCTTTTCAGGCGAGAGCTGTAGCTCCAAAGCTTCTAAGCTGTGGGTAAGGCTGAAGATTGCTGTTTGCAGCTCCGTCTGCATGACCTCGTCATTTGGATAATCCACTGCTTCTTTCCATATGGTGACATCACCTGCGTAGGTGGTGAAGCGGGCCGAAGTGTGTCTCTCGAGCGCTTCTGCTACGTGGTTCATCGACAGATTAAATAGCAAAGGGCCGAGGATAGAGCCCTTGGGCACGCCCCTATCCACGTAATAGGTTCCGGGGATTACCTGTTGGTCCGCACTGTCGAATGCTTTGCGCATATCAACCGCGAGGATGTAATCTAGTGTCTGTTTGTGAGACCTGCGGTTGATTACCCTGCAGAGCAGCCAAAGGCAATCATGCGTGCCCATATTCGGACGGAATTCAGCCTTAGCCAGATGCAACCCATGCTGTACGTTTTTGATATAATGCTGTATTCTTGTGGCTATAATTCTTTCAATAAATTTGCAGATGATTGACGTGAGAGCTATCAGCCGTAGGTTCTCTGGTTTTGTTTGGTCCTTCCATGATTTAAAAAAGTGTAATCTTTATTTCAAAATATTGTCACATTAGGCGGTGCATGCGCATAAGGAAAAAAGAAGACTCTCGTGAGTTTTTAGAGAAGACGACGTTCAACAGTCGACAAGTGCCGGCAGAAAACGTCTGTTTGAAAGCCTTGTTTTCCGTGTCCGCCCTCTGCTCCAAGCTGAACTACCCCGTAACACCTTGGTGGAGGTGCTGGGTGGTTCAGTGTGCTGGGTAGTTCAATATTAAGCTTATGAGGCTTCACAGCAATTTGTTCGAGCTTTCAGTTTCTAAGCTGAGTTCAAGGTGTCACTTTTCCATGCTCATTGCATCCACAATCTCACTCTTTCGCTTTTAGGAGCCATCGCTATACAGCCGTAGTCATGACCTTCACGAACAGGATTTCAATTCCGGGCATGTTATTCATCGTTACCTAGAAAATACACAAAAAATATCAGCTTCCGATTTGTATGTAAAGTAACAATGATTTTCCAGCCCGTGAAAAGTGACAAAAAGGCTGTCACCCAGGGCATTATCATAAAGATTGCGAGTGAGATCAGACGAAGGGGGCGAGTTATATATTGCCGGCCAACTAGCTGGAGCGCTCAAGAAATATGCTCTTGCGCCGAAATTTTAACTGACATTATTTACCTAAATTACTAAATATTGACTTTGGAGAATAAATGGCAATGACTACGTTGAAGGGCTCCTCCACAAACCTCCATTCCACTATATTTCATAAAAAAGTTATGCTCGGTTCAGCTGTGGCTAAGCCTGGTTGAGTTGCGAAAGCAACAACTGCGTGACTGCGCTTTTGGCTAGCTTGTGGTTAGTTGGTGCTTCATAGTGGCAGCTATGGCTATAACAAGAACGCGAAGCATGGTCAGCGCGTCTACAATCTTCGACGTGTCCAGATTCAGCGAATAAACCGGCAGCTGCCAATGACCGATACTTTCTTTTCTCTAGACGTGCAGCCCGCTCTTCATCCGTCTCTTCAGCGCGTTGTTTCCTGAGGTTTTCGTTGCGTCTACGTCTGGCTTCTTCTGTCGCATCATCGGCTCGTTTAGTTGCAGCGTCGGCATGCCTTTTCTCGAGTATTCTTGTACATTCTTTCTCCGTTTCCTCACCGCGTCGTTTGCGCTTCGTCTCATTCCGACGCTCTTGGGAACTCAACTCAGAATTTTCCATAGTCGTCGTAGAGTCAAGCAGAACTTCTAGCTGCATCTTCGTGCGACGCTTTTCGAGTCGTGCAGCATGTTCTGCTGTCTCTTGAACGCATCGCCTCGTTCTAGCTTCGTTCTGTCGTTTTTGCCTCTCTTTAGCGCTCTCATAACGGTTAGATTCCACCGAACCGAGGGGAAGCGCGCTTATATCCGCCAAGCGTCACTTCCTCCCCTCTGCCCGCAGGGCATACACCTGGTGGGAGCGAGCGGCAGCGCCGTGGCGAAGGGCTGTAGCGCGGCGCCGACTGCGGCGCCATGTGGCAGAGCTCGGCTAAACGGTTGCTAGACGCGGCTGTTCAAGGTTAATTGTGGCCGCGGCCACGGCATACGCGTCGAGCTGAAACATGGCCTAATGTTACATTCGCAACAAACTTTTTGTGTTTTTTTTTCCGCTATAAAGAACAAAAAAAAAAATCATGTGGCCTCAGAATTCAATAGCGTCCTTGGCTCGCCGGCCCACTGTAGCGGTAGACCTATAAAAGTCGCGTCAGTCAAGCCGTTCAACGCGACTATATTTGCTCGTTTTTTTTAACCGCTGACAAATAATGCTCCTCTCATAATGCTAATTTATATCTTTATGTTACTTTGCAAATATTGCAAATATATATCTTTACAGCTTTGTAGTCTTCAATGTAATTGCGAAGTCTGGCGCGCTCGATATAAATTGCGCCTTCATGCGCCTGAAATAGCTGACATGAAGGAACCGTCGTTAGAATATCAGCCTTGCACTAAACAGGACCATCCATCGAGGCTGCCGTTTTTCTCGTTCGCTAAAATTACGCTTAAGAGCAGGAAATTCGTGCCACGCGAATGGGCTGGCAGAAGTCGTATCTTCATTTCGCGGGTTTTTCTGGATATGGAAACAAAAAGCACATGTTAGGTTTCTTTATCTCAAATAAGGAAACAGGAGTTTCTAATTTTAAATCCCATTTGTTGTCTAAAGTGAATATTAAGTACTCGCACATAATATTATCTTATCTTGAAAGTAGCGGCGTGTAGAGACAAGGACGTGAAAGGCAGCAAGACAACCGGCAACTCGCCACTTAAGATCATTGAAGCAAACATGAAATATATAGAGAAGCAAAGAAACGCCGCAAACCACTCAATCGCCGATGAGCGGACAGCAAAACATGAGTCACTAAAATCCCCGAACAGTTCCTTTCTCTAAAAAAAATCAACTGACTGCATGCTAACGCGATGAACGGCAAACTAACAAATCAGTCAATTAATCGTAAAATGTGTCCAGCTTCAATGATTTTCCATTTGATTTGCAATAAATAAACAGCCGAAATGCGCGTAGCTGAAAGCAACGGAAACCAACCAGTGCATTCCTTACAATGCAAACCTCTCGTGCTCCCGCAATGGTAAATTTAAACACCTTCCAGTTCGACCCACATAAATCTGACCGCAAGATATACTTTAGGGTTTTTTGGCGGAGGAGTGTTCAGTGTATAGAAGGATGTAGTCACAATAAAATGTTGCAAAATCAGTGGCGACTATGCTCAAAAACAACTGTTGAAAATTAACTGCATTTAAAAATGTTCAAGTAAACCGCACACGTTTATGGCAGTTATTGGGCGCTTGTGTCATGGAGTTAAAGTTCGACGAAATAATAAGCACTTTGGGTTCAACGCTGCTGGACCAAATATGGAGTGAAAGGATTAGCTGCGGGTGACCGAGCGTTCTTCTTCTTCTTCTTCGTAATTGTGGTCTCCTTCTTCTCCTTGTTCTTCTTCGCGGCTGTTCAAGGTCATTGGTGACGGTGGCCGCGGACTACGCGACGGGCCAAAACCTGGCGTTCGCAATAAAATATTCCTATTGTAATCAGTTAACGTTCTGCAAATATGAGTTACTTTTCTGGGGCTGTAATTTACCCATTCTATCAGTCACAATTGAAATCAAGTAATTTTAATTGAATTCGGTTACCTATTTTCTGTAATGTCTTTGTAGCAGTAAGCACGCGTGAACGCCATCATGACCCAGGCGTGTGTCCGCTAGACTTTACATCTCCGAGAGAAAAATACCAGTGGAGATGTTAGGCTCAAGCTTTCTCTTATCCTTTATTGTTTGTTTATTTCTTGGGGATTTCACAAGAGTGCAATGTCCTCAAAGTGGCTTTTTACTATCCTTGCATTATGTGTATAGAAAAAGCCCCCTTGACAAAGTGCTCTCTGGCCAAAGCTCGTCTTGCACAATAAAAATTCACTCTCCTCACAGCACTGCACATTCATAAGCTTACAATTCGTTACTCTTGCCGCCCCAGAAAGCATTTCTGGTATACTTCGCGCATTTCTCTAAACCAGTTGGTAATTATTTGCTCAGTTGTAACCTTCCGCTTCAATCTTGAGTTCTTGTTTTTCACTCTACAGCAATAAAAGTACCGTTACGCAGAAAGTTTGGCCTCGGTGTGGGTGTTGCGAGCGAAGAATTACATGCATGGCGCCGGCAGAAGTAGCTGGCATGGCCGGGCACTGACCCTGCACTGAACACACGACTTGAGAAAGCTAGGAAGCGCTGCCATCTTAGGTTGATCATTTGATGTGATCATTTGATGTGGAAACATGCAATAAGGATCAACCTTCCAATGCCCTTGGATGCCGAGTGTGGGGGTTCACACTTCGGCTTCACAGGCACGTCAATATGCCTTCGGTTGGTCTCCCACGCTATCGCGTCAAATCCACAAAAGCGGAGCCTAGGTGCCCCCATCTATTTAAAAGCAAAATGTCCTGCTCAACATTTTAATGCTGAAAATATAGGTACAAAAAATTAAAGAAAAGTTCGATGCAATTTTTGCCGAATATTTCCCTCCAGCTGCATCTGTCTGCTCTAAAGAAGAAATGCGTCCAATCGTTTTCACACATTATAAATATGGGGGACACTTAGAATCCTCCTTTAAAGGTATGACGCTATAGCGTAGGTTAACACCCAACATATAAAGCCAGCTTGACCAAGCCTCATGAACGTGCCTATGTGGCCTAGGGTAAGGATCCTGGCAGGCTGAATCTGATGTCACCCTCCCATATGAAATGAGAGGCCTGAGTTGTCATCCTCTCCCAAACGTAAGTCAGGCGACCCTAAGCGCGCGGCCTTGTCAGCTGCCAGCTACCGCCTGACAGCGGCGTGCTCAAGCTTTTTGCTCACATTGCCAATGCCTGCGCCGGATTTTCGATTCAACAGAATGGCAAAGCGGGCGAGTTGATGATACATGGTTTAAAAATAAAACAGCGCAAAACACACAGACGAACGAATAGAAACAGACACCACAAGCTCTGTTGGATTTTCGATGAACGGGGATTTTAAAGAAGCTATCGCGTTGAAGTATTTTTATAAATAGCTCTGCGGTTCTTTTCTTCCCTGCACAGTGAGTATTTGTGCTTTTGGAAAAGGTGCCGCGTGTGTGCTTTAAGAGCTTTTAGATTTACGTAAAATCTACTTATGAATCTCCTTTACTTCACTCCGTTTACAAAGATGAAATCAAATCCAAGATAATCCTCCTTTTGGGACAGCCTTTGGAACTAGGTGCACTTGGGCTGCGGAAACTAAGGTTGGCTGATCTAATTCCTCGTTTTTCTTGTTCCTCCTTGTTCCTTGTTTTCGCACTGTTAGAGGCAAAATAGAAAAAGTAAGTGGCAATGGTTTGTTCATTCTTGATTTGATACTAATCTTATAAGCGACTATTATTCAACGACACAGTATATATAAGGAGTTGCGAGGTACCCATGAACTACAGCTCTTCAGAAGACAGGGCAAAAAGGACGGTAAGACGTCGTCTCAATTCTTATAGCGGTCTATTTGGGCATCGTGTTTTATGTCGCCTAACCGTTGATGTGGCAAGGAGAAGGCAAATTTGGCTGTTTTTGCAGTTGAGAAATGAAATGTTCAACGTGCTACAACTGTACTATTACATGTAATATTTACACACTTTGAGGTTTTGTTCACTGCATGCAGTGCATTGGCTTTGGGAAGCAAACTGGAGTGACAAGGAATATGCTCTTTATAGCATGATAAACGTTTGCCTTAGTTACTATAGTGTCATATTCTGGGACACATTTTTTCTCACAGCTGCCATAATTTTCCCGCAGTAAAATTGGACTTGTGATTTTGTTCCGTGTGAATCAAGGCGAGAAAATGTGCATATTTGTGCAGCAAATATGTCATAAATTGCGGGAGAAAGCGCTTTTTTATGTGCTCTTGGTTCTCCTTCTCCTGCATGACTGTCATAGTGCAGCCATAAGTTAATCATGTGATCTACACAGGTATTTGACAAATTTATCGCATGAATTTTTAGTGTCACATAACTTGCATCGTTATCTCTTTTAGGGCTCGCCTACGTTGCATCGGCCTGCACAAAAAACCGTGAGCAGCTTGGCGAGGACACGGCGTACACGTACAAGGGCATTCGCATATTAGCTCACGAAGTTGCGCACACGTGAGTTTTCCTGTCTGAAAGCAGGCTAATCTAGTAATGTTGAATAAAAGATTATGTACTCATTACCCCACGCGCCACGAGCCATGGTTGCAAGAAAGCAAAAAAGTTTTCGCACAAAAATAATTCACAACTATGTTATTTACCGGTAGTATCAAATTTATAGGGAGTAACGTTTACTAGTTAGTCCTGGAAGGCAATGTGAAGGCGTTAGAAATATTTATGTGGTAGCATTAAAGGCCACGTTTTTGAAAAATTCGGCGATAGTGATAACATTAGAGTAGGCGTTATGAGCCAAAAATCACAAGCATGCCTATGACAGATTGTAGCGGATGGGTAGCGTGACCAGGCAGTGATTGGTCGGTGCACTCTGGTACGCCACGATATGATATGACATGGCCGAGATGACATGAGTGGCCAATTCTGGCAGCTCATCTGAGATCTACGACAGTGATGGGGATGAAATCTAGGATCCTTGGGTCTCAATTAAGACGCGTTACAACTAAGACATTGAGGCAGGTGAGTGTGGTTGGTCGCTGCGGAGTTTCATATCTGTGCTGGGTGGCCCCTCCTTTAACGTGATAGCTTCACACTGCATGCTACTTTGCGTGATATAATTGGGGCGTAATTATATTGTTAGAAATAAAGCGAGTATCAAAGTGTATTCGCGTGAACGAGGATGACGAAGTGGAGCCACAGACGACATCATTCAACGCTGTTTTGCCATCCTTGAACGCTTAGATTAGGATTATTCCGTAGAAGTTCTGTACAATGTTTATTCTCGTAGACATCTGGAGGAATTGGAATGCCTCGTGCAATTTAGGCCATAATAGAAGAATTAGGAGGTCATTTTTATGTCATAAAACAGAAGCAGATAATGCCTTTATTGCTATGTATTTTCGGCAATGCCCTAATTCTGTTTGAAGCTTATATCAATCTTCTCAGATCGTGACGCGAGAAATACTGTTTTGAGCTTCATGGCTACCCTGTAGAAAATTGAAATTCATTGTTGGGGACAGATAATAAGCTGATCAGCGTTATGGAAGCGTTGGATTGAAAACGAAAAATTAAGAAAATCGCAGATTCGGAGCATAGTTTTAATGTACAGTCACATAGCGGCTCGTGGCTCTAAAAACAAATGTACAGCTCCGTAATTAAAATTTGTATCCATTGATTTACCCTCTAATTAGGTAGCTCGCCCCCATCTTGGAGTGATTGAAGTTGCAATCCTTAAAGCATATAGGATTCTTCCGACAAGGTACTTTTCCACTGTGCTTAGAAGCTGAACAAAAATAAAATAAAAAAGCAAAAACGAAAAACAAAATTTTTGAGGCACCTTCAAGTGTTTGAATTTACACAAAATAAAAAAAAAGCATTTTCTTGAAGTAGAGCAAACTATTATGAACGGCAGAATGTTACAGAAAGATATTTAGTGGCAATTGCATAGCTGCTTCGGCGCTCCAGAAACTAAAGACAGTGCCCAAAATTGACTGAGCGTTTATGACCGTGTACTGACGGAAGTCTGTGTCTTTGAGCAGAAAAGCTTATTTCGTTATTCTGCATTTAAAGGACGAGCGAAAACACGTAAAAATAGTGTCCCCGAATGAAGCCACAATGGTATAAAGCATGGTATAAACAACGGTAACATTAAAAAAAAAGAAACTTGAGCAACAAATTGAAAATACATTTCTTGAATGTTTTCAGTGTATAGCCAAATATGAACCGAAGGCTCTGAGATAGAACGAAATGTTTTTTTAAGTGCCTGCTGATATCGTCTCTCTGATAGTTGATATTGCAACCATCAGAGTCACTTTGTAAACCATCAGAGTCACTTTGTACCACGCACTGTGGAGGTGGTAAATGGGGTACATTGTACGTGAGGAGCGGTTTACTTATACCAGTCGAGGCTATGCATAAATGCTAGTTTGAGTGACCATTGTAATTCCTAGCCTAGTGATTCTTCAGGCATCAGGGATCCTTCTATTCTACTTTGCGATAAAGAAATCTCCCATTTATCCGGTAAAGACACCTAACTTGCTTTCGCTCATGCATCACGGCGATTTTATATGTGTCTCTCGTCACCATCACGTATCATTAGTAGTGTCGGTTTTCTCCTTCTAATTTGGTGTTTTCTATAAATGAAGGCATTTTAAGACAATTTTCTTGGAATAGAATTCAGTTACAAGTCAGTGGTTTGCTGTGTGTTTCTTCGTGCATCCCGTGTTTCCGCGCTGTCAACTCGCCAAATTGCCGCTTTAATTGAAAATGTGTAATATTTTCTTCTTGCAGTTTGGGATGTCCACACGACGGCACATTTATTGATGGCGTCGTTAAAGGCTTCAAACCTGACTCCTCTAACTGTCCCTGGATAGAAGGATATATCATGAGCTACGCAGAGGAAGACAGCAGGAGCATGAAGTTTTCTTCTTGCTGCAACTACATGATCTCACTGATGACATGGTATATTGCAGCTAAATAGTTTACTTCATATATATTATACTATGTGTTCCACCGAAGCTCGTCAATTAACGCATAAAAATCAGCTTTTGTAATCGCGAACCTTCGCTAAATAAGACTTTTGGCGTATAGCAGAAAACAAGGGAGCCATGTTAACCAGAAAGCCGGTTAACTATTTATGGTTATTTAGCATTTTACCTATTACGGCCGGGCAGCTGTCTACGTTTAGAGATATTCAGCCTGACATTCAGAGCAGCTACGAAGAGGCGGTGACAGTCAGAACTCTGGATCTGGAAACGCTGTCCTGCTCCAAAGTGAGCGCTCTTTCAGAAAATCAGTAAACTTTATTACCGCGAAAGAACACTTCGCAGCAACCGCTATTACTCTGCCTATGTTTCAAATTTCTCCACTTCAGGCGGGCCAGTGAAGCGACCAGAAGCCTTGGAGCTTCCGAAAGTGCGACCGTCTTGGCGCATGGTGACCAAAAGTTTGTGAGACACAGAACCGAGAGTAACCCACCATCTAAGAAATATAAAAATTGCAAGGCAGCTAATGACAATCGGCTACAAATCTTTGATTGGAGCCAGGGTCCAAACTGGAATAGATCAAAAGGTAGCTTGGAAGAATTCAAAGCAAGCATGATGCTTACCATGAGTCTGCTTTTTCTGGCGTCCGCGAAAGGCTCTGTTGCTATGCCCCAGTATATTATTAAACGACCGCTTTTTAAAAGGTACCGATGTGTTCAGCTGATAATCATTGTATGCATTCATTCAAAATATTCGTGATGAAAAAGGATTCTATGAATTTTGGTAATAATCGGTTTGTTTTTCTATAAATAAATGTTATTACTTTGTCGTCGTTCTACTTCTTTAATATGGCTAGTGTTGTTTCCGCAAAGAATACTCAGAGGCTCTGTAGATTTCTTAAATTCATGAAACACAATCCATATCAAAGAATGCAGTTTTACATCATTGCGAGCCCAAATGTGAGCCGGGAATTGTTTGAATTTTTCTGTGTGTCCAGCCATGAAATTTGAAAGTGACTGCGTTTGAGATCGTATGCTTCAGACAAATTGACGCTGGGAACATTGTACTTTAGGGAAAAATTCTGATTGCTCAACAGGTTCATTACGTCGTAGCAACTCGACCTGGCGCAATACTTTCTAATCACCAAAGCCCTCACGCTCATCTTGGCTTCGCGTGTGAAATTAAAGCGGTTGGGTCGCGACTTGTAATAAGAATTGAAGATCGCCACTTGTCTGAAAGGACTGTTATAAAGAGGTTATTATCATGTAACGAAAAATTATGAATCTGAGGTTTCAGGTTTGATTCCATCTTATCCTAGGGTTGCGAGCCAGACAGGCTACCGACAAAGCACGCAATAGAGACTGGTATGGGTTGACGGAATGCGAAAGTTTATAAGCGGCGGTTTTTCTTGGAACGCGGTGTCTTATACGATTGTATGCTATTGAGCATGCGGGTAGTCGGAAAAGACTGCAGAACAGGCAGCATTTGCGTGATGCTACTGAGGAGGAGCTTATACGTGTACCTACTTTTCGTCCATTAGAGTTAATAGAGTTTATTATTTTGAAATTAGTGCGCAGGATATATTTTTTACCTTTGTGCACACATCTACACAGGACATATGAGGCCGCGTGCCTACATAGGAAAGACTCCAATACCACGGAAATCCTCCTGAAGAAGTATATGAAACGAGTGAGATTACCAGGAGAGTTCTTAAGCCTAAATAAGCAATGTCGACTTACATACCCTACGCTCAAAAAAACACACTACATGCCGGTAAGTAGGTCAAGAACACAAATACGCAAGATATTTTTTTTAGCACTTAGTGACCAACTGGGTTTCTTCTTTCTATTTTTGCAGGAATATGGAATAGGAAATTGCAGGGCCGAATGCTTTGTTTCCGGTGATGAGTTCAATGCAGCGGATCATCACTGGACCATGTTGCTCATAGATGGCACGGTGTGCAATAAAAAGCTTGGACGGGTAAGGTGCATTTACCGTTGCCTTTGTGCTCATTATTGCTTTGACAGTCTCGAGATTTATTGTATTTATTCAATTTATTAATTCCCACAAACAAGGAGGTCTAAAGTAGTGAGGAACACAAATAAAGAAAATTGCTCACAAGGGGCTTATTGGACCTAGCTTTCATTACATTCATAGCAAAGGTAGAAATAGACACATCGTGGAAGAAAATTGAAAACAATCAAAGCAGTTAAGGAAACCAATTATGGTGTTCAGGCGCTAATGCATTTAAAAGCGACCAAGAAGTGCAAGCACAACCGCACACAGTCGTGGGTGCAAATACACTTCCTTTAGATGTCTATTGGGACAAGTCAGCTCACCAGTATTACATTGGGTAACCTGATTTAGTAGCAGAGGCAATCGAAGATACAACATTTGCTGCAAATATTAGTCCCTAGATTTAAGGAGCTTGAGATATGTTAGGGTGCGCAATTTGTGAGTTTTGTGGGGAGCAAAGAACTGTAAGATTATGTTTTGGATCATTTTAGTTAGTTTAAATCAAGCGGTGGATACTTAAGGCAAGCGGGTTCAGTGTTCTAGGCTCACGGAAGAGGAGAGCCAATTGAAAGTGCTGAGGCTTGTCATGCGTGGCAGGAAGAAATGTCTGTTGCAGGATGAGAATCTAATCAATGTTTGTGTTATACGTAGTCCTCCAAATGAGTCAGCATTACATAAGTCCAGCAAAAGTGCATTTGTCATATGTGTAAGTTAAAAAGCTTTAGTCACGAAAAGCATTCACCTCGTAACGGCTGCATGCCCC
>JAJIZL010000510.1:83757-118070 GCA_023969395.1 Amblyomma maculatum | reverse complement strand
TACATACATACATACATACATACATACATACATACATACATACATACGTACATGCATATTGCAGACTTAAAACATCCGCAAGTTGTTTTATATTTTGTAGCCTTTAGCATAATTTCTCACAACTTACTCAAAGCTTCTTGAAGTTCCAATCGTGAAGCCTCGCTACCTCAACGAAAATGAACTCGCATTCATATGCAATAAAAGTTGTTTTAAAAAATAGAACGGAAAAATGAAAGTAACCATAAAGAGACCTAAATATCCGCAATAACGTTTTTGCAACTCCCTATGTAGAGCAGCATGCTTTACACAGGGAGTTTTTGAGTTGGTACTAATTGGTGGCATAACGTTGTTATAGCAACTGTCATACTGAACAAGTTACCTTTTCAACATAAATAAATGAAAGTATTGATTTTCCAGAGAGTAAGATCACAAATATGACAGGGATTTAAGCATGCCTTGAAGCTTGTACTAGTGAATGTTCTGTTAATCAGGATTGCATGCTTTGTCAAGAAGCAACGTCGTCTTAGCATCGCTTTTTCATTCAGCGATTTGTTATATATTTTATGTCGGTTTTTCGACAAAGGAAAGCGTATAGGATCTGTGTGACGTTTGGGTGGACCTCGTATTGAAACTAATCAAGGTCACGAAGCGTTTTTATATCGCAATTGTTTTTCTATTCAGAGTAGAAGTTGGATTTAAGGGAAAGGAAGGAATGCTATTGGGTCTTCGCTCATCGTCATTTAGGACCAGTGTGAAAAAACTGAAATTTGAATTCGAAGTTCTAAAGCTTACGCCCTAAGAATTTCCACGATGTGCTCGGTCTTGCAGTCTGTTCGCTTCTTTTATATGTACGCTTTGGAAAAAGTAATCTGTGCTCGAGGTGTCGGTTTAGGGGCCATATCAATTGCAGCAGGAAATTTTAGTCTAATTGTTTTGCACAAGGTGCTTCATGTCGACGCAGCACTTATTTGTACGCTACCAATTTAGAATGACAGGGATAGTGGCGCCTGTTGTATGGCTGTTGTTGAAGCACAGTTTCTGGAGCATGTTTCGCCAAGATAACCGACGGAGATTATCTGACCTTCAAGACAGAGGTTTTCCGGAGGTTTGTCGCGACGTCGTATCACTTGACCCGGCATAGTTGCCACCATTAAGCCGCAGCCGTCCCAGCACCGCACATCGAACCCTGCCTTGCCAGTTGTGGTCATGGGAGGAACCATGTGACCCGTCGTTCTCTTAAAAGCAGAGGTTTGCTTGGTAGGGTTTAATGTACCCATAAAAGCAAGTATTATACCTGTTTCCCATACGAGAGAGGGAATATTGGCTGAAGCTACTGTGTCGGCGACTTGTCAAACTGCTTCAATGGAGCCGAGAAGGTTAACAAGTGCAAAAGAGAGCAAAATAAAGGTGGCAACAGCAACTGCGGTAGCGGCGGATTGCTTATGGTCTTGACGGGGTTTAGGGACAGCTTAACCTATACAAGCGCAAAAAAGAGCAATGAAGCTTTCCCGCTATAACGAGGTTCAGAAGTATTAAAGCTCAGCAGTTTTTCTCTCCCCTTCTGCCTTCCTTTGTGTAAGTCATTAAGCTATCTTCATTTCTCCTGTCGCGTCTCCTACAGCTGTTACAACATTTTCACCATTATTATCTGCGTTGGGAAGACAGTAACACGTGTAATTATGTGCCCACTAGAATGTAACAATTGTTTTCTAGCAGCTGTCATTAGGCTATTGATACTTTGTGAGAATAGCTTTGTGCGAATAGAATAGTGAGACAGTTAATAAGTTTCAAAAGGAAGTTCGCTTCGGGACAACAACGCGAGAAGTTCCAGTTGACCACCAAATCTGCAAATAGGTCACTGCAGTATGTACACGTGTGTACCAGCGAGCCCATACCACCCTTGTGTGTGGGCCTTGTGCTGTTTTCTCGGTGCTCGTTCCGGACTGATGAGCTAGGTGAAGCTTTCCCTTTAACTTATGTCTTCAAGGGCTCGCGTTATTCTTAACAGGTGTTATTAGAGTCCATATTTTGAGACAAAGTTTACATGTGTTATGAAATGCCTGGATAAGCCGAGACAGATCACATCACTTCATCACGTTTACATCGCGACGAAAGTGCACTAAGCTATCAGGTCATCAGGTTTGGTGACATGATCACTGAGCGCTATTGCTTGCCGGGTCTGTGACTTCAAGAGACCACATAATGTCCTCGATAACTTGCATAATTGAGAATCTTTTATTTAGGTGGTACTATCTTTAGCTCGTGACAGTTGGCAGGAGCCGTGTGGAGGTGAAGCTCTGATTGGTCGAAAACGGTGTTTGCCTATGTGCTCCGATATGGTCCAGAGAGGTGACACAACCCACGTGTGGTTTGAGTAGAGCGCAGAATGCCATACCTCAAAATTCACACCCGTTGGCATGGGATAAAGACTGCGGGTCTACCTCAAAAATACTGCTTTTTCTTTTTCCTGTGCTATCACGCGTCTATTGGTTAAACATAATCAAGCTGCTACGGCTCCCCGTGGATGGGGGAACATTTTTGGAATAGCCGATGGAAGACCTGGATAAACTTTGAGCGCACGGGACTTAGATGCGTCGATTTGAAATGATGGCAGTGCGGTTCCTTAAATTAGGAGCGTAAAAATTATAAATCATGATTTGCATTAAAACGCGCGCCTTTCTAATGTTTTTTTGCTCTTTGAAGTCAAGGAAAGAAGCTTAAATTTAAAAACCATCAAACCTTTTTTGGAAAGTGTGCGTTTTTCGTGGCCACTAGGAAGGTGCCTAAATCCCTGTGGCAGTTCGCAATTTCTTGGCCGTGTCTACATTTTTACTATGTATTTTTTACAGATTTGCATAAATGGTGATTGTGTACCGCAGAAAAAACGCAGCGAACGTTAGCATATAAATGATATTCAGAGCCGTCATGCCTGCGAATGATGACCAAGGAGTTCCAAGCAGCCTGTCGCATTTCGGTTATGCATTTTGGGGCAAAAAAACTAAAAAAATAAATGACTCGCCTACTTGTTCTAGGAGCTTCTGTTGCAATTTATTACGAGTGGGAATTTTGGAAAGGGCAGCCAGCATATATCTGTAAATGTATGTGTTTAAACACGTTTTCTTCGTAATGAATAAATATTTTATTCACCACGACGGCACAACACCAACAGGCCACAATAGGCACCAAAACGGGTGCACTAGGCATCTTTTTAACACGCTTGTCATGAGCGACCCCTTCGTAGCAAACGAAGATTAAAGTATGCTATAAGTAAGGCAGCGCGGTGGTTCAGGAACGTTTTAGGTTAGCCGACTCGATCAAAACGTTCTCAGTTCTCAATTTCTCACTTCGTTGTGGTTTCTTTTTTTAGTTTCTCACTTTGGGCAGTATAGCTTGCTTTGTGATAAGTAATACTTTAATTACTGACTAGCTGAGCGAGCATCCACACCAGCGTTTTTCACAGCCATTCCCATTTCCATACACATAGAGGTAAAGCAACAAGATTAATTTGCATGGCATACTCCTTTAACTATGGACAGGCAAGAACCGTATTCCGCCCGGCACAATTTCCCGGCACAATTGCCCGGTGATTCCTTAAAGTCCTGAGTAATAGGTCACAGAGATTCCCTGCCCCCTTAGGCGTCAAGAAAAATATCGTCCATGGTTTCCGTCGTATGGCAAACAAAGCAGTCCACCGACAATGGGACAACGCTTTTCTCCTCAATTATGGGAAGAGGTAATGCACCACTGTGTAAAAGAAAGAAGAAATGTTTTTTTTGACTGTCTTACTGACATCTTTTTACATCATTTTAAGGAATCCTTGCCTTCCCCTCCACAGCGCAAGCAATGAACAACGTACAGGAACTGGCAAAATTACTTCAAGCAAGTCCTTGTAGATTTGGTTTTGTGTTAAAGTACTTGGGTAATCCAGTTACAATGTTACTTTATTATGTTAGAAGAATCCACAAAATTTTACAGAAAACACCCAACCGGACGAGACCGAAAATTCAGGCATGTAATAGAAAGTCGAACTCGGACATCCTGCGCATAAAGGATCCCATTGATTACTTAGGGACCTATATGTAGACAGTATTGGTCGTAAAAATAAATTGGCCAAACCAATACCTACATTTTGCTCTAAGCGAAACAGATGTGTAAAGCAGGACATAAAGATAAAATAGACCCTTCGTGCGCTACGCGTTGCGTGCCCTCTTGTTATGCAGATGGTCTGAATTTAATCCTTAATGACTAGAAATGCATTTCATTAAATGGAGTATTTTCCTACACATTCCTGGATTACATTTCTGTATTTTGGGTTACGAGGATGGCGACGGTTTTCGGTAGCAGAAGCCTAATACGGCATCGCCTAAAAAGCCACAATAAAACAATCGCATACAGGGCCGCACGGCCCTGTATGCGAATGTAGCAGTAGCAGTAGCAGTAGCATATTTAACTGTGCCCTTGAATGTTCGTAAATTTTAGGAAAATGTCTGCTTCTTGCGCAAGAAAACAGCGATCGCTAAAATGCGTACTGCAGCGCCACTGCCTCCGCTGATTAGAAGCAGCTTATCTAAATGCTTTGGTTGGAGTAACGCCGTTACGGCTCTGGCTCGAGTTGTGTGTTATATTGGCAAACAGCAGAAAAGTACACGAGCGGCAGGATGCCCATGACGGATTCATGCGCGTGGACTTCACAGACGTAAAAAGATGACATATGACATAGGTCTTTCTTTAGCAGCATGTTTACATCGAAACATTTCGCCATCAGGAGTGTACGGCGTAGATCGCTCCGCTTCGGTACTTGAGGGAGCAAGTACTGCGCGCGCCGGGTAGCAACGTGGAGGTTATCAGTAGGTACCCTGTATAGAACAGCACATGTCTCTAGGTCACGTAATGTAAAGAAAAATTTTGAAGTGTACAAGAAGCATCTAAAAATATGTAGATAACACACATTATGTACACTGTTCAGAAATATGTACAAAAGCTGTGAAAATGAGTTATTGTTCACATAAAGACATTCTTGCCAGTGAAGCCAATGCCATGACACAGGGTTTGAAGCCTTGGCATTGGAAAACTCATTACAGACACATACAAAATGTTTTACATTCTCTGAAAATACAAAAGTTAGGGAAGCAGAATATATACATTCCTTGGATTGATAATTCACAGTGCAGGAATTGATTCTGAGATACAGGTGATACTTCGTAGCTCACCTACACAAAACCGAAGCAAGAACTGATCCAATGGTTCAAGTATAGATCTTTGTTTAGGAGGCAATTCTACATTGCTTTTATATCCATTTTGTGCATAACTGAAGTTTATTGATTGTCCTATTTTCTTTTTGCTGCGACATTCTTTAACAAAGACGCGTGTTTCCAAGTGTTCCTTCTTACCTTAGGATATGTTATATTGTTTTGAAAATGTATCTGGAGGTGTTGTATTAGTAGGGGGTAGAAAGAGTTTATCATGAACAAAATGAAGTAGCTTCATAAGGTTTGTTTGGTCCGCACGAAGCATACTGCACTTTTGAACGAGGTGATGCCACCACAGTGATGAAACATATGTGTGGATCGATCTATGTCATAAGCACTTGTTACTATGCAAAGCCTGTAATCAGGTTGACATTAGTGGTAAATTTTCACAAGGCTATACAATTTTGGGGCGTAGCGGTGGCGTAGCCGTAGAACATCCGCCTCGCATGCAAGAGTACCGGGGCTCAAATCCCGGGGCCGCGCAATTCTCCATCGGATTAAAAAAAAAAAGAAAAACAAATCCGCATGTCGATGGAATTGCATAAACAAGTTTGGGGTGCGACCTGATGCCGGTGACACTTCTGGCAACGCACTCCCTCACTAGAACAGGAGTTGGCCACCCTGCTGTAGTAATTGGGCGCAACCTCTCATGATAAGCTCCATAAAACCCCGGCCCTCAGTCACCAGCGGCTGCGGAACAACTGACCACGGCGGCGGTCAGACCTGTGACGCAGCAGGGGGTGCTAAGAACTTCTGGCTCCGCGGCACAGGGCGCCATTGGAAACTGACTCAGGCAACGTTTAACTCTAGAACCCTAGCTAGTGAAGCTAGTTTAGCAGTGCTGTTAGAGGAGCCAGAGGGTATGAAATGGGATGTCATAGGGCTTAGTGAGGTTAGGAGGCCAAATGAGGCACATACTGTACTGAAGTATGGCCAAGTACTGTGTTATCGAGGCTTACCAGAGAGGCGACAACCAGGAGTAGGTTTCCTTGTCAGTAAGTCAGGGCAATATACGCAATATAGATGAATTCTATATTGCGTTTTTCTGTTCTTGGGCGCCAAGATTACCTCGGAAGGAGACTGCAGCCATGAAATTAGGAGACGCCTGCTTCTGGGAAAGAGAGCAATGGTTAGCCTTGACCGCCTAGTAAAGAGCAGAGACATTAGTCTACCAACCAAGATCCGTATAACCCGTGCTATGGTCTTTCCAGTTGTGATGTACGGATGCGAGAGTTGGACTGTGAAAAAGGCTGACCGCCGAAGAATTGACGTGTTTGAATTGTGGTGCTGGCGAAGACTCTTAAGAGTTCCTTGGACTGCCAGAAGATCGAATCAGTCGATATTGTCGACCATAAACCCTGACCGCTCATTGGAGGGTCAAATTCTAAAGTTAAAGCTCAGCTACTTTGGTCATCTGATGAGAAGAGAGGAGTCGCTGGAGAAAGATTTGATGTTGGGAAAGGTTGAGGGTCGCCGGAGAAGGGGTAGGCAGCGAACGCGATGGTTAGATGGCATTCTCGAGGCATTGCAGATGAAGCTATGTGATGTTAAGAAGATAGTGAGAGACCGGAAAGCGTGGCGTGACATGGTCCATAGGATCACGAAGAGTCGGACACGACTGAACGCCTGAACTGAACTGAAGCTTTATAAACTGCAGCTATGATGACCAGACAGTTGAAAGCTTCTACGAAGATGTAGATTCGGTAATGCGAAAAGTAAAGACGCAGTATACTGTACTAATGGGCAACTTCAATGCCAAGGTTGGGAAAAAGCAGGCAGGAGACCAGGCAGTAGGTGACTATGGCATTGGTTCCAGGAATAGCAGGGGGGAGTTACTAGTTGAGTTTGCAGAGCGCAATAACTTAAGAATCATGAATACCTTTTTCAGCAAACGGAAGAACCGGAAATGGACATGGAAAAGTCCTAACGGGGAGACTAAAAATGAAATCGACTTCATAATGTGTTCAACCCCCGCCATTATTCAAGATGTAGAGGTAATCGGGAAAGTCCGATGCAGTGACCACAGGATGGTGAGGTCCCGAATTGGCCTAAATCTGAAGAAGGAACGCAACAGATTAGTAAGAAAGAAACCCATCAACGAATTAGTGGTGAGGGGGAGGGCAGAAGAGTTCAGGATCTCGCTACAGAATAGGTATTCAGCTCTAACCGAGGATGGCGACATTACTCTAAAAGCAAGGAACAATAATTTCACAGATATCATTACTGAGTACGCGGTAGAAGTAGGTGGTAGGATAGTTAGAGAGGATACCGGTAAACTGTCTAAGGAGACGAAAGATTTGATTAAGAAACGCCGGAGTATGAAAGCTTCCAATACAACAGACCGGATCGTATTGGCCGATATATCAAAGCTAATCAATAAGCGCAAGGTGGCCGTTATAAGAAAGTATAACATGGATAAAATTGAGCATGCTATACAGAATGGGGGAAGCCTTAAAGCGGTTAAGAAGAAATTGGACATCGGCAAATACCAGATGTATGCGATAAGGGACAAGGCGGGCAACGCCATCACTAATATGGACAAGATAGTCAAAGTAGCCGAGGAGGTCTATACAGATCTCTACAGTAGCCAAAGTAGTCAGGACCGTAACGAGATCAGCGGCAGGGAAAAACATTCAGACGTTCCACCAGTGACGAAGGACGAGGTCAAGCAAGCATTAGAAACTATGAAAAGGGGGAAATTGGCTGGAGAGGATCAGATAACTACAGATTTGCTGAAAGACGGGGGGATATCGTGCTAGAAAAACTGGCCACCCTGTATACGCAGTGCCTGGTGTCATCGACGGTACCAAAACCATTTACGAATGCAAACATTATCATCATTCATAAGAATGGGCACTCTAAGGACCTTACAAATTACCGACCAATAAGCCTACTGTCTGTTACGTATAAGGTATTTATAAAGGTAATCGCTAATAGAATCAGGACAACCTTAGACTGCAATCGAGCAAATGATCAAGCAGGGTTTTGGAAACGGTACTCTACTATCGATCATATCCATACCATCAATCAGGTGATAGAAAAATGTTCGGAATATAACCAGCCCTTATACATAGCATTCATTGATTACGAAAGAGCATTTGACTAAGTTGAAACATCGACGGTGATGCAGGCATTGCGAAATCAGGGAGTAGACGAGCCGTACGTGAAAGTTCTGGAAGATATATATAGTGACTGCACAGCAACCATAGGTCTGCATAAAGAAACAAAATTCCCATAAAGAAAGGTGTTAGGCAAGGAGACACAATCTCCCCAGTACTATTCACAGCTTGCTTAGAGGAAGTATTCAGAGACTTGGAATGGGAGTAGTTAGGGATGGGGGTAGGTGAAGAATACCTCAGTAATCTGTGATTTGCTTATGTCATTGCCTTGCTAAGCAACTCGGGCGATGAACTGCAAATAATGATTGATGACCTAGACAGGAAAAGTAGGACGGTAGGCTTGAAATTCAATATGCAGAAGACTAAAGTAATGTGCAACAGCCTTGGGAAGAAACAGCAGTTTACATTATGTAGCGAAGTACTGGAAGTAGTAGGCGAATATGCCTACTTAGGACAGGTAGTAACCGCAGATCCGGACAATGAAAGGGAAATAACAAAAATAATAAGTTGGGGATGGAGCGCATTTGGCAAGCACTCGCAGATTATGACTAGCAGCTTACCGGTATCGCTCAAGAGGAAAGTATACAACAGCTGCATCTTATCTCTACTCACCTATGTTGCTGAAACGTTTAGGCTAACCAAGAGAGTTCTACTTAAGTTGATTACAACCCAGAGGGCTATGGAACGAAAAATAGTAGGGGCAACATTAAGCGATGGGAAGCGTGCAGAGTGGGTCAGAGAAATAACTCAAGTTACCGACATTCTAATGGAAATTAAGAAGAAGAAATGGGCATGGGCTGGACATGTAGGGCGAAGAGAGGATAACGGATGGTCGCTTAGGATAAAAAACTGGATTCCAAAGGAAGAAAAGTTTAGCAGGGGGAGGCAGAAAGTTAGATGGGCGGATGAGGTTAAGAAGTTCGCAGACGTCAAGTGGATGCAGCTAGCACAAAATCGGGTTAAGTGGAGAAATATAGGAGAGGCCTTCGCCCTGCAGTGGGTATAGTCAGGCTGATGATGATGATGATGATGATGATGATACAATTTTGAAGGACGAACTTTGAATCTTTAAATACAACATAACTCCTAAAATGAATGGGGTATGGGACCCCCAAAAATCTAGCCTTAAGGGAAAGCTTCAACTCGTCCAAAAGCGCGTAGGAAGGTTTCTTTTTGGCAATTTTAACTTCCGTAGGAGTAGGATGGACAGTTGGGCGAGTTGGTACATTTGCATAGTGGGTGGTACAGTGGGAAGATGCGAAGCACGCGAAGACGCGAAGCGCGCGAAGACGCGAAGCACACCAGAAGAGAAGCACAGCAGATGAGCGTTCGTCTGTTGTGCTTCTCTTCTTGTGTGCTTCGTGTCTTCGCGCTGTACTGTTGTGCTTCTCTTCTTGCGTACCTCGCGTCTTCGCGGTGTACCACCCACTATGTTCCGTAGGAGTATAGCCTTCCTTATAGAAAATCTAGGTTGGAAAGTAACAGCACACCACCGATTAACTGCCAAATTAGAACTTTTCCCTAATTTAATCTGTACTCACACGAATAAACAAGAACTCTACATTTTCTCACTTTATCACTAAATGATATCATGAGCTAATAGTTCTTGATACCAGCTATCGAACTAATGTCTATCGTCATTCATTTTATCCGCATACTACTGTGCACTGGATTAGGTTTCCCAAGAGCATTTATGAATGTAAAATGTTTGATTTCGATTTTCAGTGGCTTTTACACGCAGTCTGCCGTAGATGCATATAATTTCGCTTAGTTCATTTGTTTTGGCTGGTACGTTCGCCTGATTTGAAAGTGTAATGTTTCCCTTTGCTGTGCTGCAAATGTTTGAACCGCGCCTCTCTTGAAGACCGTTACCATCGATATGATTTATCGGTGTTTCTTATTTTTTTTCTTCTCACAACTTTGTAGTGCTGTTATTTTTGTTTCAACATTACTCATTTAAAGCATAGGCTTTTCTGCAGTTATCCTCCACTGCAATATTGCCCTTGAGACGCTGCAGGTATCTGCATAAATAAATATATATATATAAAAAATAAAGATCGATACAAATAAAAAATAAAATTGTGTAGGACAGGCATGCGGCTCTGAAATGTTCAGCGCCTGACGCTCAAGAAGCAACGACGACAACCGTACAAAGCTCGATCCTAACACTGGTACAACTGCTACACTGATCGCTGGACATTCTGTACATTAGAGAGCTTTAGTACCGCGTAGTGAGCGCTAAGTACGCACAGCATGTACCTTGCGAAACGCTACGACATGGTCGCGTACATTCCACAGAAAGACCTTTAGTAGGGCGGAAGCCCATACATACGCAGGAGTCCAGAAGCTAACGCGTCCGGCGTAGTGGCTTGTGTATAGTGCCACCCCGCGGCAATTAAAAAGTAAATTTTTCAGCGCAGTAACTCTTGCTTCTTTGCTTTTTCGACAGGCGAAAGATAAAGCCCATGATGCAGAAGGGCTGCTTTGGTAGGTTGTTGTTGCAGAGGATGAGGATATATAGTGAGTAACTTTCATGGAATAGGGATACTACTTCCTGCAAACGTAATAGAAAGTCAAAATTAATAATGGAACACCGTGCAAAACTTAAATGCTGGGAAGCAAACCGTTGGGCGCAGACAAACGATGTGAAAGAAGTTTTCTGAGCTCACAGTTCGCCTATAAATGATGCCGTCATTCGGAGCAAATCAACTATAAACCTCGGATAACGCATTGCGAGACTATGCAGTCTTATTAGGCAGGCAGAGTATACTTAAAACACCGCAAAACATACGCCGGTACAAGTCGGGAGCATGGTCCATGGAAACACATGCAAAGAAAACTTACCAAAACAAGTTTCCGTCTAGGAGAGCACTTGTAAACACGGCAGATTTTTAAAAGTTAGCAAATGGTTTGAAGACAAAAACTATGACAAAATGGGCTGCATCATTTTGGAGCCAATCCATTTTTAACGTGCCTCGATAAATCTGTGTTGTAACGACCTACATGGTCTTGCAAACTAGCTGTCCGTTGGCTGCTTTTCGCAATCGCGAGAGCTTTTCGCGTTTTCCTGCAAGTCTTCGCACAGGCTACGTTCCATTTTAAATACGGCCACTCAAATGATACAAGCTTTTAAGCTGAAGCAGTCTTTACTCAGCACGATAAACAAACGGCGCACAGCAGAAGACGACCAACAGTCGGTCTGCTCACACGAATGTCGTTTGCGGTCGCCGGCGTCGCCTGCAAAGAGATTAGAGCGTCGGCTGCACTGCCGTCTGCTACAATGGGCCGTTCTCTTTCGTTATCTTGTTTTGAAGTTTGAGATGTGCTTTTTGAACTTAGTTTTGTCTGTGGGCTGCTTAATTTGAATGATCGGTATTAATAAAAAATTTAGTACTTATGGCAGCATATCAGGCTATACGAGGAACTTGCGAGATAGGGAGAAGCACCCAGCGCATTGCGAGCCTGTAGGCGGTATGGACGACTTCACAACACATATTTTAGCGGTATTTATTTTCAGTCGGTCCTACGACGTTTGTGATTGCTCTGTACCAAAAAAAAAAGACATAATATGTGCGCCATGAAGACGTAAAACGGCTTTGAAACCTTTCGCTTCCACCTGTTCTCATGAATGGCAAGCCCACGTTTCCCCCCTAGTCTATGGCGGTGTCGCAAACGCCACCTTTGTAAGCACGATACTGGACGATAGCTGTAAGGCCTACGGAAAACTTGGTATTTACTGTTTCAGGTTTTAGCGATCCTGGCGACGAAGTACACCAGCGCTTTCACATACACGAGAGCAACACGCAGGCGGTTTAGCGAACACACGCAGAGGTTGGGATATATGCACACGCGAGCAACGTATACGCAGTACGCAAGAATCGTGCTGCGTATGACGCATGCGCAGTAAGCAGCGCGCAGGCCGCCTACGTACGCAGTACTAAAACTCTCTATTTTTCGCAGCAGAACGTCATGTGCAAAGTCCCTTATTATAATTGTGTTCCAAATTTTGTACAGAATCGGAAACTGCACGGCTGAGTGTATACTACCGACCGAGCATTACAATGTAGCGTAGACTGTCTCGTAGACTCCCCCCCCCCCCCCCCCTAAATATTATTGAAAAACAATACATTTGGCCATGTGTGGTGACTTTGTCAACTGATTTTCCAAAGCAAGAAATCTGTTTTCTGTATCTGCGTTGCACTTCGGATTCTGCGTTAAGTGCATGTAGAGTCGTGCATAGCGACAGTTTCAGGCTCCTATTTTCATCTGATGATGCCGTGCTGCTCAGGCTAGAGTTTTTGATACGTTAAAATTGTCCTAGATTCAGGTACCTTCCAGAAACATGAGCAGGATCCGGCTCTTACCTTTGTTCGTTATTCACAAGTGCGAAGTTTACAGCCTTTTATCCGTAAGTCCGACCTCTTTAATCGTCTGGGTCTTGATATATGCGTCCCTGGTCATGTTCGTGAAATGTGGCGAAGGCCCATCTCAGCAACCGGTGTAGAGTACCTGAAGTATGCGCTCTGCAATGCGACTTCTTGAGCGCCCGCCACATTAGCAGGTCACCGACGATGGTGGCCGCATAAGCCCTGTGCCTTGCAAGACATACCTCCTCCGATCTTTTTAAGTTATGAGAGGGAAGGTAAGTGTGCGGGGGAATTGAAGCTCGTGCGTCTCTCCTCAAAAAAGACTTCAGCATACGAGGAACTGTACTGCCCAGTCGGAAAAAACTACAGAAAATGTTCTGATGTTACGACAGAATTTATGTGCGGTTTTTGACGGGAAACTTGTTGTGACAACAGAGCATGCTGTAGTAACATCAGAAATTGCTGTAGTTACAACAGAAAAGTGCTGCAGAACTAGACAACAGAAATATACTACAGAAAAACTACAGAACTACAGAAACGTACTACAGAACTACAGAAAAATCTGATGGTTACGACAGAACTACAGGATATTTTGTCGTATTTTGACACAGTTCTGTAGTTTTTTTCTACTGGGTGTGATCAAAAGAGAGGCTTGTTGGGGATGCACACATGTTTGGAGCTTGGCGTGCAAGGCGCCTGCTTTCCTCAAATCAAGATTCTGATATTCTCGTTGCATGAAATGTACTCCAATGCCCTTCATTACTTATATTTAAGCATAGTCCTTGCTAGCATGGCGGTCGTCGATGACTCGGGAACGTGAAAGCTGGAAGGGATGGAGGATTGTATTGTGATGGCTAAATTGCCTCTGTCGGAACTTGGGATACGGGCTGCGCGGGGATCCGGGAACAACCGCAATCTCCACAGTTTTGCCTGCTCGTGTCACCTTTTGTCCGAAAACCGGATACGAAGAAGAGTTGTTGAAAGGCACGCTGGAATGCGGTGACGACGTGCTAATGACGGCTACACGTGTGCTGTTGCGAGGATGGCAAGGATTCCGGGAACGGGAAGAAAGGACCCGATTTGGATTGGAAAACATTTATTTCATCGCTCAAGCAGGTCGATGGATAGACGTACTAGATGGCCGCTAGTCCATGGCTGGCGGCGACCTTATTAGCCCGCTCGATGGACCGTAGTTGAATCTGCGGGTCCGAGCTGACCAGCAGGGCTTCCCACTGCTCGGGAGAAGGGAGCTGTATTAATTCCACCACAGGTGGATCATTTGCGCAGTTCCAGAGAATGTGATCGTATGTCGCTCTTTCGCCGCATTTACTGCAGGTTGAATTGTACTGGCCTGGGTACATCAGGGCAAGCACTGCCGGATTTAGGAGAGAGCGTGTTTGTAGTCGGCGCCAGGTAACTTCCTGTGCCTTTGTTAAAGATTTGTGGGGGGGCGGATATGTGCGCCTTTCCAGCCTGAAGTGATGGGTAATGTCATGAAAAGAAATTAACCCGTCCTTCGTGAAATTCGGGTCGGAGGGCGCGCTGACTGCCCGGTCGACGAAACCTCGGGCTTGCGCGTGAGCCGCCTCGTTCCCCGGATTAGACGAGTGGGCCGGGACCCAGATTAGTTCAATTTCCCTAACCGGAGTAGGGGTGCTTTGGAGTATGCGGAGGGAGGTAGACGTGATGCGACCCCTCGCGAAATTGCGAATGGCTGTTTTAGAATCACTGAATATAATATCGGCGGACGTGTTTGCAATAGCTAAGGCTATGGCCGCTTCCTCCGCCATCTCGGAGGAGGTGGATGCGATTGATGCGGCCGCCAACGGAGAACCGTTCCCTTTCACAGCGGCCAGTGCGAACGCTTGTATCTGGGTGTGCCGATATTCCGCCGCGTCCACGTATGCTGCATTGACGTGTCGGCCGTACTTTGCATGTAGGGCGCGAGCCCTCGCCATGCGTCGGCCTTCGTGGTGCGCGGGGTGCATATTCTTGGGCAAGGGTTTAATGAATAGAGCGGTCCTAATGTGTGTAGGTAAGTGTGTTTTCGCGTCCCTCTCTGGAAGTTGTTCGCACATGTGCAGTCTGTACAGGATGGACCTTTCCGCGTTCGTGCGAGTGAGTCGTCCGAGCTGGGAGACAAGGTGTGCCTCGCACAGCCCCGAAAGTGTGTTGTGAACCCCAAGGGCCACTAACCTTTCCGTAGACGTGCTGTGCGGGAGCCCAAGGGCAGCCTTGTAGGCCTGTCGGATTAGGCTCTCGGCCTTCATTCTTTCCGCGAATTGCAGTTTCAGGTACGGGAGAGAGTAGACAATTTTGCTCAGTACGAAAGCCTGGACTAATCGACAGAGATCTTTTTCTTTCATTCCTTTTCTTTTGTTGGCGATTCGTCTGATAAGTCGTACAGTCTGATTCACCGTGGCAGTGAGTCTGTTGATTGTTTCGGTGTTTTTGCGATTGTTTTGTATGCATATGCCCAGTATGCGCATAGTTTGAACCTCCCTGACCGGTTGGCCTCTCAAACATACGTTCAGGGCGATCGGGGGGGCCTGGTTTGCATTTCTTCCTCGCGGCTTGGCCCTGAAAACCAGCAGTTCTGACTTTGCGTGCGAGCATTCAAGGCCCGCTCCCGACGCGAGGTGGCAAGGAAAGCAGCAGAAGGACGGTGGGGGAGAGAGGAACGAGAGACGTGCTACGGAAGGTAGACCAAGCCTCGTCTCCCGAAGGACGGTACTGTCTCAAAATACAAAGACAGCTCGCTAGTCCTGGCGGCGCGTATATTGAGCTCGTCGTGTAAGTCGTCACCATCAGCGCTGCCTGCAGCTATGGCCGTCGTCTCCCACGTCAAGCACCGGATCACCACAGTGGCGTCCAGACGCAGCCTCAAGACCTTCGGGTGAGCGGGGGCATCCAGCTCTGATTAAATCTGTTACTGGCCCTATTTTGTGTGTGATTCCTGCTCTCCACCCTGGAAAGAGCCCTATAACCGGGGCATCACAGCATGTTGAATAAACGATTGCACATTTAACATAGACTTCAGAGAGCGGCACATAAAATTAGCCATATTTCAAGAAACAAGGCCATATGTGAGCTTTACGCAAACTGTACTGGGCACATTAGGTCGCAGAGTCATTCCTGCACCTCGGTTTGATAGGGAGCGTTCAAGGAAAAGTGAAAACTGGGTTAGGGAAACGAGTTCAACGGCGCCTTCGTGCGAAAGGGCAGACACCACTACAGAATTAATGAGTGTTCAGGAAGGCGGATGCCGGCTCTGAGGTTTGGTGCATAATCAAACTGCATGTTTACGTGGAGATGGGGTGGGAACAAATGACGGAAAAATGATAGGTGCCTTGTACGAATTGTGCATGGTTTACGTGGTGCTGGATAACCAATAGCAGAAGGCTCATAGTGTGATTGGTTGACTGATTGATCGGCGAGTTGAATGATTGGTGATTAATAAATGAAACCAGAGTTATGTACTTTAAAAAGTACCTGTGTATACCGCTGAATCTGAATACGTGCCACGACCTGTGGTTGGTACCAGTGTGACAACGTCGTCTGCATTGTACTATATGCGTGCAATAGAGAACGGTTTCGTTTGCCAATGTGTTTTGTCTTGATGGGGCTGCTCAGTGACCAGTGGGAAGTCATAAAATGGATGCGAGGAGGCGGAGTAGGATGGTCGATGTGTGCTATGCTGTTGAAACCAATGCGAGAGGCTGAGTTATGAACGCTGAAAACGGAAGCGAAGAGCCGGTAATGTGCGGAGGAAGCCGAGCTGACACAAGGCCGTTTAATAACAGGCAAAGAAGCGGGTATGATAAAAGCAGCATCACTGTAGCAAAAAATAAGCGATGTGGGCTTACGCTATTGCGTCTACTCTGAACACGAAGATTACAGGTCCTATAATTTTTTATTGCTTTGAGTGCAACATAGTTAGTGTAGATTGCTTGTTTGCTCGTTTATTGAAAGTTTGTTTTTGTCCAGGAGGATGGTTTAGAGGGCTACGAGCTGTGTATAAGAGCCTCGCAGCAGAAACGTCAATGAATCACAAATTTTGTTTCTATTTAGTGCCTCAAGACATCCTCCTAAGAAATAGGCTGTTGGGAGCAGGCGGCAGCAGTTATACATAGAATGAAAGGAACCATGACAAAATCGGTTGATAAGCACGCGTAAGAGAGAATCAGGATTGAATGGACGCTTAACGCACTGATGTAATATTTAAGCAATGATCCAGAGTAAATGTGATGCCTTTGAAAGTACATGGGTCAGGGGAGAGCATCTAAAGCTGGTAAAGAGATAAAAATATAATTCTTGAAGTGGAAATGATGGATGTGACCGGCATCATACATATTCAGAAAGTAGAAATGGACGTCAGCGATTCGGTTGCAGGTTTAGTTTTTTTTTTATCGTTTGGAACCTTTTAAACGCCCGAAATAAAAACTGAAGTGCATCAAATAGTGCCGACCGAAAGTTGCTTTTATTATGTAGCAATTTGCTATTTGATTTGAACTTTTTATGTATATTTCTAGTGAATCTCGATTAGGGCAAAGAACCGCTTTTCAAAGTGGCGGGGAAATTTATTATGCTAACTTGCAGATGGCACCGGTGTGCAACTTACAGCACATCAGCAAAAAATGTCGTCTTGGCTAGGTGTTCGCTGCTGATAACTTCTGTTGTTTTCATTGAAAAGAAAGTCAGTTTCATAAAGAACTAAACAACAATTATGCAAAGTATGCAGTTTGGCACCCTTTAAAACTTCGAGAGGGATGGGCAAGCAGCACGAAGTCATTTGCAGTACTCTGTGTGTCCGAACGCGACGAAAAATATGTTAAGTCTGATCAAACTCAAGAGGGCTTTAGTCTATGTTTGTGTGGCAAATTTTTCTTTTCTTCTTGAAACCTGTCTCAGTGCTAACTGTAAGTATGAAAGTCATATATTTAGTTCTATACAATTTTATTGTGATTGCGGGTTCACCTACGTAAGTGTATTTATTTCAGTTATCATGCGCTTGCAGAGGAAGCGAAACAGATGTACAGTGCATAGCTAAAAATTATAAAATGGGTACAGACAATAAAAAGTTCGATGTAGGATTGCCAAAAATTACGTTTTTAAGTGCAGCTCCCTTCTCCGGAGGAGCTTCATTCTATTTCTGCATGTCTTGCACGCTTATGCGTACTTACGACCGCCGCTTGAGTAAAGAGCAGATTAGATGGTTTGCCGTTAATCTCAGCGAAAGGCACGCCAAAGGCAGAGCGCCATACCATCTTCAGTTGCATCTTTATTTTCATGGAGGTGGCAATGTCTCGCTACGGCATTTCATCTATGCAGCTCGCCTGATTTTAGGATCGTACTTCCTTGCGACACCATCAGAGCTCATTTGGCCTGGATGCAATGCGTACGCCTCATATGACCTTACGTCTAACCTTACGTTATTCATGACCTGATATTACCTTGCTGCTCTGCCGCATTTTGTGGTGTGTCCGGAGATTGCGTGATGCGAAAGGCTTCAGGACCATTTCGGCCTCGACAACGCTCGCATGCGAAATTTCGTCTAATGAGACCAGTCATGCTTTCGAAAGACTAGTTGTGATTCCGTCAGAACGCGGTTTGATTTGGCTTAACTCATAAGGCAGTTTGCGAAAACTGGTTTTTGAACGTATTTAATATACGAAGAATTGTGTGATGTAGATGTATAATAATACTGACTGCAATAGGTTTGATAAAAAGAAAACTATACAAATATTGTTCACTGTCTTTGGCATATACATTCCTTGATACCTACTTTTAGCAGCCCCGTAAGCAACGAGAGAAGCATTCTAAAGATATAATAAGTACTTCGCCGAAGTATAAACGGTGGCAGGAAAATGTGTAGAGAAGCAGGCCAGTTTTATGAAGAACGTTATTTATTATACAGTTCTATATATTGAAATGTTGCTACTGAAATATGTTTTGAACTTAACATTTGTCTGAATTTAGCGTCCTTATCTGTTTTTCACGGCATGAATTTGTTGCAGTGCCCTCGTATCAAGCCGTGGTATATCCAGAGTTGTTCGACGGTCGCGAAAAGGACGGTACCAGGCTTTTAAAGATAAACGACGAAATAAGCTTGAACCTGGAACAAAGCTCTGATCTCCCCGCAGGATTTTTCTTGCGAACATATCGTCAAGGGGTTTCTCAGTACACTTACGTAAGGAATGTGCTTATTATCGTTGGCAATAGTTGTAATTGTTCTGACAAGATTTTTTCCTTTTGATACAGCGTTTCGCAATCCTTTTATTGCGCGCCCGGGAAAGAAGAGCATTTGATGAAAATTCGGTTATTACGCAGGCAACCTATTAGAATTCAGGGAGAATTGAGAATTTGTATTAAATACAGTGACATTAGAATCCGTTTTTTCACATCGGTATGAACTCTAAGACGGTATACAGTGTGGTAATCTAGACTAACTGGAACTAATATAAAACGATGTTGACAGGAGAAGCAGAAAGGTAGGCCTAAAGACTAATATGCAGAAGGCTAAGGTAATGCTGAACAGCCTGGGAAAAAGGAAAAGAATAGCAGTTTAAAATTGGCAGCGAAGCGCTGAAAATGGTAGGCGAATATGTCTACCTGGGACATATGGTGACCGCAGATCCGGACCAGGAAATGGCAATAACTAAGAGAATAAGATTGTGATGGAGCGCATTTGGAAGGTACTTAAACATTATTTATAGCAGCTTACCGGTATCACTTAAGAGGAAAGTGTTTAACAGTTGCATCCTATCGGTACTGACCTAAGGGGCTGAAACACGGAGGTTAACAAAAAGGGTTCTACTTAAGTGAAGCGCGGCACTTCATAGAGAACATAGACATTTTCATCGAAGCCCTGAGCAAGTTCGAGCGGGTGAGCTTGGTGTTTTTACCGTCCAGCAGCTACATACCCTCTGACATTCATATACAAAAAGTGAAGCGATAGATGCCTACAAGAAAACGCTGAAAAACCACTGGTCGTATAACTAAAAACCTATTCTTATTGAAAATTATTTACTTGTAAAAAAAGTTCGAGCAACGCGCACTAGTTGCTTGCAGTTAAAGCGAGTCTGATTCTATACCAAATATTGAAAGAATACCTCAATTGTAATCATTTCTGTTTTGTAATTATTTATTTACTTTTCCAGGGCTTTATTTCACTGCAGTAATTATTTGCAGTTCAGATGGTGTAGATGTAACTTTTATCGGTTGTTAATGCTGTGCATTTGCGGTAGGGCAAATTGTAGTCGTGAAGTCCTTGTAGAGCTTTTAAACCGGTACATGAGTTGTATACGAGATTTCAATATAGAAGTTGTTGATTATGCTGTCATAGTTGTTCTATAGCATAGTTCAGCTGGAAATCCGAAAGTAGATTTTATGTCGTTACTTCACAGAATCCACAGATCAATCGGTACCTGGCCATGCTGTGTCACAAGCGCCGGCTCCCAGAATAAAGCCTGCGATTTTAAAGGCTTCAAATTGTCCGCGCCACCGACATCGCTTTCACTGCAGACTTATTTCTTGAATAGGTGCACAAATGCTTACGCGTTCATAGAAAAAAGTAGATATTTATTTTGCTATAAATAGTCGTTATTACATGACTCAATAGAACATTTATAGCCCGATAGGTGAGTTCATTAAACAGCTTGCGTATTTTCTGGGTTCGAGTTCGGAGGTGACACAGCCAGCCTACTTTCATCAATAAGCTCTCTAAAAAAGAGCTGCATGTAAAGAGTAGACAAAGGTAACTTCACACTCAAATCTCACCGTGCGCCCCGAGTTTGAAAATGCATGTTGGCACTTCTTTGCATATGAGCGCAATAAGTGTTTTTTTTTTAATTTTTTTTTTCAGTATGATGTCGATACTCTTCAGGAAGACCTTTACTATGACAAAAAACGGCTCGCTGCTGTCTTCGTGTCCGAAGAGGACGGCGCGCTGCAAGTGGTAACAAATAAATCAGTGTTTTCGGCTTTTGTGTGATGTTTGCCAACGTTGCAAGTTATACGAAAGGAGGGCAGGAAGTAGTACGAATGAGAGGTCTGATTTATGAATAACACTATTCATGCACTAGTTCACTGAGTCGTTTCCGCGTCCTCTTCCAACCTATACCCAATGGGCAGATGCACTTTAGTCGCTTTCTCAATACTCCTGATTAGAGGATGGTACAAATATGACATTTATCATCGGTAGGCGTTGTACATGCGCATGTAAGGTAATCTATTCAATATTGTTCTTCGGTGAAATGTATACACAATATTATCTTAATGCTTAGGGCGTTGTCCAAAGCGAAGGTGGTCTAAACCGTTTACGTAATTAAGAAGCTATACATATTTAACCTATAAGAATCTTGAAAGTTCTGAGCTGCGTCGCATTCAGTGCCCCTGATAACTTAATGACATATAATATCTTGATGAAGGGAAAAACGAATGACTCTAAAATGAATAAAAAACACGAATAGTTTTCAGACAATCAGTGGTATCCCCGTTAAACGGGCATAAAATTGTTTGTAGAGGTACAGGTCTTATGTGTCGCGGTTGCTAACTCGGCTTTGAGAAAAACCGCTGATGTTTCTAGCAGGTATAGATTTCGCAAGCGATAGGTAGAAAGGAATAGTAAATAGCCTTCTTGTGCAAAGCGCCGAGGTATGTGTCTGGAGAAAACTTTTTTTGCGTTTAGCAAGGCAAACTAAGCAAGATATTTAAGAGCTCGCTGTCTCCTCTGAGGCTGAATGTTTAGTTATGATGCGGCCTGCGCGGTGTTGGTGGCTTAAGATTGTAACAACATGTTAAGCAAAACTGAATAATCACAGCATTGTAGCTCACTGGCTTAAGCATCTGCAATATCAGTTACGGACAGGGTTCAAAAAAAATGGCACTGAGCACACATGGGCTTAAATAAGTCCAAGTGTCTGCCTGACATTGCGCCCGGATTTGGTGGCGTTAAAGGCTAGAAAATTTGACTCTGAACTAAGCCTAATATGTTTAGCCTGCTGAACAACGCTTCACACTTGCACTTTTGGCAGTGCAAGAGTCGGGATAAGATGGCACGCGAAATTTTAGAGGCGTATTGGATACAGAAGAAAGGTGAGAGATGCATTAGTGAGGCTTCGTTGAGTTTACGTAGAAAAGAATTTAATTTTATTGAGCAATCTTCCTGAGTTATGCAAAGAATGAGATTATTATCGGGCCTCTAGCTGTTAATCTTGGCCTAAAGTTGTTATTCTTAGACTCATCTTACGTTTTGGGGCCATGGGAGTTTACAGAATTTTTCCCCTCAAGTACATGGGCCTCGTGGCTTCTTAGATGTTGGCAAGATAAAGTTGCTCATTATATAGGGACTACTTAAGTTTATGGGGTGTAGATGGGCATGTCCTACTGTATATGTGTGGTGGTGTTTTTAGTGAATGACTTGTGACTTTGTGGTGATATTTGCCTGTCCAGCGTGGTAGGAGCTGCTGGGCAAAGTAGAGGTGTGGATTAACAAGACAGTATAGATTTTGTGACTGTCATGTTTGGTTGATGTTTTCGGGCTGAGAGGAAGAAAGTGTCAATATTCCCTTGGGAAAGAAGAGGAAGAATAGAAGAAGAGGAAGAAGAGATTGGTCACCGCCATGTTTGGACAAGGTTAAGGTCTGCGAGGAAGTGAGTGCCATTTTCCCCCTGGGCAAAGAAGAGGAAAATGAGAAGAAGAGGAAGTTGAGACGTGCCTGAGTGTAGAAGAGGAAGTGTTTTCCGGTTCTTCTTACAGTTGGTAGTGTGCGCGTGTGCTGTGTATCTTCTCCTGTGTTTGTGTTTATTTGCGCCACATATCTGAGTACTAGAAGGCATCCACATGCGCTGCGTTACAGTGTGAAGCTTAAAGGCGAAGCGTGCTTTTGTTTCTGCCCTCGAATACATATTGAAGTGTCTGAAGTAGTATGTGCTTCCATACACATCTGCTCGCAGGAAGGAGTCGTTGGACCAAAGTTGAAGATAAAGCCAGCTGCAGGCATGGAACGCTCGCTGGATGGTCTGCATCCGCATCTGCTTGAAGCTATCGACGACCATGATTCCGATAACGTTTACGGTACGCATATGACGCTCATTCTTATGTATGATTATAAACTTTAAATCCGGTAGAGCTAATCAGTCTGTGTGAAAATAAAATTTGCGTTAATTGTATAGGCGTCGGATAACACCCCTTTCTTATATAAATGAACGGACTTCACACACAGCATACAAAAACTTGGAGATTGCTAGATTGCAACTTTATCATTCACAAGTGGCTTTGTCTTCCAGGGAAAATGCCGGAGACAACACCACTGCAGTTTTCGGAACGTCAGCGAGGTTTTGATGCATGTGAGTGTCATTCTGCTTGAAACGCGTCCAGGTATAATTAAATTATGCCATTTTTCAGCGAAATATAATGTTGAAATGGTGCGACCCGAATTATTGGTTGTTGTGGACTCATATTTCGCAGCAGCGTTTACAGAAACGAGATATATGGTAAAGTACTTGCTCATCATGTTTAAAGTGGTAAGTAATGTTGGTCTGCATGATATAAGCTGTGAACATCTGTGAAACTCATAACTTGTGTCATATTTATTTCAGGTTAACTTACGCTACCGAACAGTTTCGTATCCTAAAATTCAGCTGACCTTCCGGGGAATTGAAGTCGCCACAGTGAGTTTTGCTTCTTGTTTACGAAGGGCTTTGCTCGGCAGTGCTTAACAAGATGGCCTGTTTTTCAGGGTGATGCTTGATCTGATGTAGTTAGCGGTAAAAAAGGGGCGCGTATATGAAAGAAATCGGGTCATTACGAAACTTGCAATGGGATGCGCTGCTGGGATGGTGAATCGATTTACTTTCTTATTGCTTGCTTGCTCTCTTCCCTTTTTTCTTTCACCTTTCTTTTGTTCTTTCCGTCCTTTGACCCTTCCTTTACTTCATCCTTCCTCACTCTCTGTCTTCAATCATTATTTTCTCTCTGCCATCCCTTCCTTCTCCCCCATTTAGTCGGTCCTACGACGTAATATGTTTCTAATTGTTTGGCCACATTACTGGTAAGCCAGTGTATAAAAAAGCTTGGCACCGAGTATAAAAAGACCACAGAAAGTTTTGCTTTCACTACAGAATACTTGTGTTCTCTTTGACAGTGAATTTGTTGTTACCTGAAATTTCAGCAGGAGCATCAGATTTTCTGTAGTCAGAAAAGCACTACAGAACTACGGAAACGTTTGACGTAATGGAAAAAGTGCGGTTCTGTAGTTTCTAAGGCGAAAGCGTTTAGCAGCTGATGCTGTCACCCACGATTCTGTCACGCACTTTCGCAATATCACAGATAATATGACGTCACATCCGGCAGGCGGCAATTCAAGAAATTTAGTCAACAAGAGTGTGGTCAATAAAATTGATGACGTGTTTGACGGAAGTCAACGATTTAGTAGACATATCTGTATATTCGCCGGTTAATAATTAGTAATAATAATTTGCGGTGCAGCGGTGGCGTATCGGTAGAACATCCGCCTCGCATGCAAGAGGACCGGGGTTGAAATCCCGGTGCCGCGCAATTCTCCACCGGATGAAAAAAAAAGAATCCGCGTGTCGATGGAATTGCATACACAGGTTTGGGGTGCGACCTGATGCCGGTGAACACCTCCGGCAACGCACTCCCTACCAGAACAGGAGTTGGCCACCCGGGTGCAGTAATTGGCCCCAACTTCCTAAGATAAGCTCCATAAAACCCCGGCCCTCAGTCACCAGCGGCTGCGGAACAAGTGACAACGGCGGCGGTCAGACCTGTGACGCAGCAGGGGGTGCTAAGAAAGCCTGGCTCCGCTGGACAGGCCGCCATTGGAAACGGACCCCGGCAACGTTTAATGCTAGAACCCTAGCTAGTGAAGCTAGTTTAGCAGTGCTGTTAGAGGAACTAGAGGGCATGAAATGGGATGTCATAGGGCTTAGTGAGGTTAGGAGGCCGAATGAGGCATATACTGCACTGAAGGATGGGCATGTACTGTGTTATTGAGGTTTACCAGAGAGGTGACAACTAGATGTAGGCTTCCTTGGCAATAAGTATATAGCGGGTAATATAGATGAATTATATAGTATTAATGAGAGGGTTGCAGGCATCGTAATTAGGCTTAGTAAGCGGTATAAACTGAAGATTGTACAGGCCTATGCACCTACATGTAGTTATGATGACCAGGCAGTTGAAAGCTTCTATGAAGATGTAGAATCGGCAATGCGAAAAGTAAAGACGCAGTATACTGTAATAATGGGCGACTTCAATGCCAAGGTAGGGAAAAAACAGGCAGGAGACAAGGCAGTAGGTGACTATGGCATTGGCTCTAGGAATAGCAGGGGGGAGTTACTAGTTGAGTTTGCAGAGCGCAATAACTTACGAATCATGAATACCTTCTTCAGCAAACGGAAGAACCGGAAATAGCCATGGAAAAGTCCTAACGGAGAGACTAAAAATGAAATCGACTTCATAATGTGTTCAACCCCCGCCATTGTGCAGGATGTAGATGTAATCGGGAAAGTGCGATGCAGTGATCACAGGATGGTGAGGTCCCGAATTAGCCTAAATATGAAGAAGGAACGCAATAGATTAGTAAGAAAGAAACCCATCAACGAATTAGCGGTGAGGGGGAGGGCAAAAGAATTCAGGATCTCGCTACAGAATAGGTATTCAGCTCTAACTGAGGATGGCGACATTACCCTAGAGGCAAGGAACAATTATTTCAGAGATATCATTACTGATTGCGCGGTAGAAGTAGGCGGTAGGACAGTTAGAAAGGATACCGGTAAGCTGTCTAAGGAGACGAAATATTTGATTAAGAAACGCCAGAGTATGAAAGCTTCCAATCCAACAGACCAGATCGAATTGGCCGAGATATCAAAGCTAATCAATAAGCGCAAGGTGGCCGATATAAGGAAGTATAACATGGAGAAAATTGAGCATGCTGTAAAGAACGGGAGAAGCCATAAAGCGGTAAAGAAGAAATTGGGCATAGGCAAAAACCAGATGTATGCGATAAGCGACAAGGCGGGCAACGTCATCTAATATGGACAAGATAGTCAAAGTAGCCGAGGAGTTCTATACAGATCTCTACAGTAGCCAAAGTAGTCAGGACCGTAATGAGATTGGCTGTAGGGAAAAACAGTCAGACGTTCCACCATTGACGAAGGACGAGGTCAAGAAAGCACTAGAAACTATGAAAAGGGGGAAATCAGCTGGACAGGATCAGATAACTACAGATTTGCTGAAGGACGGGGGGGATATCGTGCAAGAAAAACTGGCCACCCTGTATACGCAGTGGCTGGTGTCATCGACGGTATCGGAACCATGGAAGAATGCAAACATTATCCTCATTCACAAGAAAGGGGACTCTAAGGACCTTAAAAATTACAGACCAATCAGCTTGCTGTCTGTTACGTATAAGGTATTTACTAAGTTAATCGCTAATAGATCGAGGACAACCTTAGACTGCAATCAAACAAAGGATCAAGCAGGCTTTCGGAAACGGTACTCTACGATCGATCATATCCATACCATCGTTCAGGTGATAGAAAAATGCTCCGAATATAACCAGCCCTTATACATAGCATTCATTGTTTACGAAAAAGCATTTGACTCAGTTGAAACCTCGGCGGTGATGCAGGCATTGCTAAATCAGGGGGTAGACGAGCCGTACGTGAAAGTGCTGGAAGATATATATAGTGGATGCACAGCAACCATAGTTCTGCATAAAGAAAGTAACAAAATTCCCATAAAGAAAAGCGTTAGGCAAGGAGACACAATCTCCCCAGTACTATTCACAGCTTGTTTAGAGGAAGTATTCAGAGATTTGGAATGGGAGCAGTTAGGGATAGGGTAGATGGAGAATACCTCAGTAATCTGCGATTTGCTGATGACATTGCCTTGCCAAGCAACTCGGGGGATGACCTGCAAATAATGATTGATGACCTAGAGAGAAAACGTAGAAAGGTAGGCTTGAAAATCAATATGCATGAGAGTAAGGTAATGTTCAACAGCCTCGGGAAGGAACAGCAGTTTACATTAGGTAGCGAAATACTGGAAGTAGTAGGCGAATATGTCTACTTAGGACAGGTAGTAACCGCAGATCCGGTCTATGAAAAGGAAATAACAAGAAGAATAAGATTGGGACGGAGCGCATTTGGCAAGTACTCGAAGATTATGACTAGCAGCTTACCAGTATCGCTCATGAAGAAAGTATACAACAGTTGCATCTTGCCTGTACTCACCTATGGGGCTGAAACGTGGAGGCTAACCAAGAGAGTTCTACTTAAGTTGAGGGCAACCCAGAGGGCCATTGAACCAAAAATGGTAGGGGTAACATTAGAGTTAGAAAGCGTGCAGTGTGGGTGAGAGAAATAACTCAAGTTACTGACATTCTAGTGGAAATTAAGAAGAAGAAATGGACATGGGTAGGACATGTAGTGCGAAGAGAGGATAGCCGATGGTGGCTGAGGGTAACAAACTGGATTCCAAGGGAAGGAAAGCGTAGCAGGGGGCGGCAGAAAGTTAGGTGGGCGGATGAGATTAAGAAGTTCGCAGGGGTCAAGTGGATGCAGCTAGCACAGAACCGGGTTAAGTGGAGAAATCTGGGAGAGGCCTTTGCCCTGCAGTAGGTATAATCAGGCTGATGATGATCATGATGATGATGAATAATTTATAAATGCCAACTGCATCGGGAATCGAACCTGCATCCCTAATATCCTCAACCTAGCGCTTTAACTGCTCCACGCCAGGGATCATGAAACGCACATCATAATGCTAATTGTCTACCGTGAGGATATTAGCGATGGTAAGACGCTGCGATTAGTGATAATGACAATGATGATGCTAGGAACAATAATGACAGTGCATTTAGTTGAAAATGGTAATAACAGAAGCAGTCAGGCTTTCGCATTTCTGTGGTGTGTGAAGAAGATGGGCCTCTTCGCTGAACGCTGACGAAGAGGAAGCAGTTGTGGAATTGCCATCGCTCAGATTGTGTTGCCCTTGACCGCCCCGTTTTCCCGCAGACCTCGACGCCGTCCTCGACATACTTCTACATTTGGTGGAGGTGCGACCTGATATCCTTGCCTCACGATGGAGTTTCGCACCTGCACACTCCCGGTAACTCGTATGGCTGACGACGAAGTCTTTGTTGCCGAAGATAATAACCTCCCTGCGTGCTCTTGTGTTATTGTGCTCTCCACTTGTGCTTTTTCTCGCAGTACCGATGTCGTTTTGACACCATTGTCAACCTTCCTAAACCGCAAAAGTCTTCCGCTGCCTTATGCCGTACTTTCTATATCAGCTGGCTTCACCGCGCTCTGGATTTCTAATCCGTTCTCATTGCCTGTATCCCTGCGTTGCGGTGAATGCCTCGGCACCATCCAGCTCATGGATTCAATTCTCACCGCTGACAAAACTCCCTCTTCGCAGCCCGCTGACTTGGCGGCAATCACACTACCTGTTCTTGGGCTGGACCAGTCTTCTGCCGATGTTTTTCTCCGCTCCATCGATGCCAGTCTTTTTGGGCCTCAACGCTCTGAACTACCCGCACTGCTTCATCAGTTCTGCTCTTAATTTTCTCTCATTAGCCTTCTTTGAGCCGCACATCAACTGTTGCCCACTACATTGACACCGGTTCCCATGCTCCTCTGCGCCAGCGCCCCTATCGAGTGTCTGCCACCGAGCGCCGAGTTATTGAAGCCGAAGTTCGTACTAAGCTTCAGAATGGCGTGATTGAGCCTTCTAACAGTCCGTAGTCCTCCCCTGTAGTCCTGATGAGGAAAAAAGATGGTTTTATATGCTGCTGCTTCGACTACCGTCGCCTAAACAAAATCACGAGGAAAGACGTCTACCCCTTTCCGCGTATAGATGATGCATTCGACTGCTTATAAGGTGCTGAACTCTTTTCTTCGCACGATTTACGATCCGGCTACTGGCAGATGCCCATGGCTGTGGAAGATCGTCCTAAAACCGCATTTGTCACCCCCGATGGCCTCTTGGAATTTACCGTCATGCCTAATTCGGTCTCTGTAACGCCCCTGCTACATTCGAGCGTATGATGGATACTATACTGCGTGGCCTGAAGTGGAAGACGTGCCTCTGTTATCTTGACGATATCATTATGTTCTCGCCGGAATTTGCTACCCACCTCTCTCTCCTGAAGCAAGTCTTGACATTAATGCGAACGCCGGCCTGCAGCTCGACCTGAAGAAGTGTCGTATCGCTGCTCGTGAGCTGACCATTTTAGGCCACGTTGTATCCAAGGAGGGTATACGTCCTGATCCCGCCAAACTTCGAGTTGTGACTGAGTTTCCGAAGCCTACTACCATCAAGCAATTAAGGAGTTTTTTGGCCCTGTGCTCATACTTTCGCTGTTGTATAGGGAACTTTGCTTCCATTGGTGCCCCGCGGACTCAGCTCTCGGCAATACCTTAGATGTTTCGCTGTGGTCACCAGCATGCGACGACGCCCACGACATATTTCGCCGTCTTCTCACCCCCCCCCCCTTCCTGCGCCTTGTTGACCCTGAGGCACCCACCGAAGTGCATGCAGACGCCAGAGGATTCGGCATCGGTCTGTGCTTGCTCAGCGCCCCTCCGGCTTCTGTGAATACGTAGTGGCTTACGCCAGCTTTGCTCTCACAAGGGCCAAAGCGAACTACTCTGTAACGGAAAAGGAATGCTTGGCCATCATCTGGGCCCTCACAAAGTTTCGCACTTACCTTTACGGCCGTTCGTTTGATGTAGCCACGGACCACCATGCCCTCTGCCGCCTTTCATCACTCAAGGACCCCTCCGGCCGCTTGGCACAGTGGGCTCTTCGTCTACAAGACTATGACATCCGTGTTATTTACCGACCTGGTCGCAAGCATACAGGCACCGACGCTTTATCTCGCTCACTGCTACCAGCCCACCCTTGGCAGCCTCTCCGTCTTAGATTCCGCGGCATCTTCGCTCGACATCAGCGACATGTCCTCCGAACAACGAAAGGATCTATGGATCGCATCTCTTATTGACTTCCTTTCCAACAATTCAGCGATTACCCCTTCACGCGCCCTTCCTCGTCAAACTTCCCACTATGAGATTCGGGATCACCTCCTTTACCAGCGCAACTACAACTCAAGTGGACGCAAATGTCTCCTTGTGATTCCGCGCCATCTACGGGCTCAAATATGTACAGCTTTGCACGCCGATCCGTAGTGCGGTCACGCCGGAGTTTTCAAGACGTACACTCGAATCCATCTTCGCTACTATTGGCGCGGTATGTACAACTCGGTTCTAAGATACGTCCGATCATGCTTTACTTGTCAACGCCGCAAACCTGCCTCTAATCGTTGGGCTGGTGCGTTACAGACTCTCACATGCCCGCTTAGACCCTTCGACCGCATTGGAATTGACCTCTACGACCCTCTTCCGTAGACAGCTGATGGCAATCGCCGGGTCATTGTCGCCGTTGACCACCTGACGCGATATGCCGAAGCCGCCGCGCTCCCAGCTTCAACAGCCCGAGATGTGGCCGGGTTCTTATTAAACAACTTCATTCCCCGTAACGGTGCCCCTCGTAAAATTGCGCAGCGACAGAGGCCGTTTTTTCTTATCTGACGTCGTTCAAGCCCTGCTCGCTCAGTGCAAAATCATTCACAGCACTTGCACCGCCTACCACCCGGAAACAAACGGCGTTACTGAACGATTTAATTGCACCCTCGGTGACGTGCTCGCGAAGTACGTAGGATCCAACCACACTAACTGGGACATCGTCTTTCCTTATATCACCTACGCGTACAACACTGCTGCGCAATCTAGCACGGCTCTCTCTCCGTTCTTTTTGCTTTAAGATTGGTATCCATCTGCTCCCATTGATACTGTCCTCCCCTACAACCCTGACTCATCAGAATGTACCACAGTAACCGAACTGCATAGCACGCAGAAGAATGCTGCCAGACTGCACGGACATTCACAAGCGATTATCAGTGGCGCCAAAAATATCGCCATGACACCAATCAGAAGAATGACCACACTTCAAGACTGGCTCACTCGTGTGGCTCTGGGTTCCATTCGGCAGCCCCGGTCTCTCAACAAAACTGATCTCCAAGTATCATGGGCCCTACGGCGTCGTCGAGTGCACTTCACCAGTGAACTATATTGTCGAGCCGCTTACGCCAGCTTCCGATTTGCGACGCCGTGGCCGTGAAACTGTTCATGTGCAGTGCTTTAAGCCGTTCTACAATCCCATTGTATCTTCCTCCCCTTAAGTCGTCAGGATGGCTCCTTTTTCCCTGTGGGGGCATTGTGAAGAAGATGGGCCTCTTCGCTGTACGCTGACGAAGAGGAAGCAGTTGTGGAATTGCCATCGCGCAGATTGTGTTGGTCTTGATCGCCCCGTTTTCCCGCCGACCTCGACGCCGTCCTCGACGTACTTCTTCTACAGGTGTAGATTCCACGGTGCTCTCAGAATGTTTTCGACAGGGCTATATTCAGGACGCCTTAAAATGTGGAGCGTGGAGGCGCCAGTCCAGTTATATCAGGGGGCAGCAAAGCGGCTACGGGAAGGAACGTGCCGATGATGAAGTCAATTCTACCAGCACCTCGGTATTAGTCAAATACTCTTACATATATCCTTTCGGGTAGCAAATGGCTTGTGCACGAGAAAAAAGAAAACCACTACACTTTATCGACGCAGGTGTTGCAGACACTTGCGACGTGGATGGGTGGTAACATCCTCTCCCTTTGATGATAGCGGATAGCGACAGTCTTCCGGTGCATATTTTATTTAAGCTAGTCTAGCATGCAGTACACCGGTGCAGATAAGCAGCTGTCTACGGAAATCACTGGCCGGATGTTAATCGAGTAAAATGGTGGCCCTCATCACTTGTGTCAGATTCATCTGGTGGCCAATATCGCATATTCTGTGAGCGGTAGCGCAGGCTGGTGGGGTAGTGTGTGCTGCTCCCAACTTGTCAAGCCCCTGTGATGATGGCTCCTGGAACATGGGTCCCAGTCAAAATTACAAAAAAGGTGTTTGAAGTTGTTTTTTGTTCAATGTGTTAGTTTCGGTGTACACATTAGGAAATAATATTGGTTAATACTTATAAGAAACCGTTTTGAAACTGATTTAGATTTCGTAGCCGTTCCGTCCGTCTTTTTTGCATTGCTATTTCTCGCAAACCATGCACACCATCTAGCCCTTTAACAAGTTTTGTACGGAATTGACAAAATGTTACATTCTATCAATTCTATCAAGAATGGAAGGTCTATGGAATAGCTATTAGACCTGGTAGTACGGTCGGAAAATTTACATGTGGCAGTCGCCAGAGCGAAATTCAAAATTGTACCCGAACAAGACCACATCCTTGACGCGAGCGCCGCTGCGCGGAGTAATCCAATCCCGTAAGCTAGGAACATCCGGGCGGAATGGCTGGGCGTGAATTTGGTGCAGCCAAGCGCTTTCTTGTATAAGATTGCAGGTACAGCTGGTGCAGCCTGTGTTGATGCGGAGCCAGTAGTTGGTTGCATAGCCAATACTAAACATTGCCAAAATCTGAGGTCCCCTAAGCCTAATAACAGCCCTATTAATTACTTCAATGTATGGCGTCAGGTTTCAACAAGCTATTTGTTGACTCCATTTTCCAACTCGGCCACTTCGATGGGCACTTGCAAGTGTTCATGCCTTCCCCAATGAAGCCTTATGTTTGTGATGGGAAGTAGCTCAGTCTGACCTTTTAAGTATCTTATATCTGCATCGTAAGGTGCAAATTTGTGCCCGTCGCGTGTGGAGGCATTCTGTTCGCAGTTACGTTGTAGTGAGTCCGAAATCGAATGAAGTGACTTACAAAGCTCTGTGGTGTTCCAATCACGTATATGATGCCCGAATAGGCGAGTGTCTCCTAACGAAATGATAGTAATCTTGCTTCTAGAGGAAAAACGTGAACGTATTTGACATAATAGAAAAGGGCAAATAAATCGAGATATTACTATGCCATTTTCTAAGGACGGAGTGTTTGGCGACGTTGCACATCTGTTTACCGAGTGTGGCATGCAAAGCCTCGTCTTTATGCCTGGCAGAATGTATCTCTCTCTCGACAAGGACCACGTTAAACAATCTGTCGGGACTATAGTACACCTTCTGCAATGATTGAGGAAGTTTTGCGCAGAGTGTATTTTTCGGAATGTCCGATAAGATAAGCTGATAAGCGGCAGCATTTCATCCAGCCTCCAATGTCGGCCGCTGAAGTACTCGAGGCGATCAACTCCCTGCCATTGACTTGGCAAGGACTTAGGTACCACTAAAGTGGCTACTAACGAGAAACGAAGCAGTGCTACTGCGTTAGAGGAAAACGGCTTGGTTGGTTTATATGGTGTAACGTTTCAAAACGACTCGGACTTTGAGGGACGTCGCAGTGGAGAGCTGGAATTTCCCTACTTAGGCTCTTTACCATGCATTGGCATCACACAGTAGACGCGCCCCTTGCTTTCTGCCTCCATGGAAAAGTGGGTGCTGCGACCGCTAATTTATCCTGCGCCACTGCGTTGAGCTGTCTAGTGCCATAACCACTGACCCACCGTGTCTGATGCCGCTCAGAAAACATCAAAAATAACGCATCACAGGCCTCGGGCGAGATGATGTGTCCAGCCGCTGGCGAGAAACAATTCCAAGGGCACTGTGGAATCTACACTGCGCAAATGCAAATGAATAAGCATTGCTGGTGTAGACGGTGCATTACGTTTGTTCTCATATGATAATGATAGCGAACATGATGGACCATGTGCACCAGCAACTAGATGCACCGTCAGTATCATTGATAATGTCATCATTGTCATTATAACAAATTGCAACGCCATTATTATCGCCACTGTCATCCTCGTGGTAGACAAATAGAATTATTATGTGCGTTTTATAGTCTCGGGTGTGGCGCAGTCGTTTAAATTGCTCGGCTGGGGATCAAAATGATGGAGGTTTGAATACCTGTGGAGACCGGCTTTGTTTTTTTAACCTTTCTTCATGGTAGAAAAGAAAAATTATGACCAGGTGTGATGTCACAATCTCATGGTATCTTACGGAACCTCGCGAAGGAGATGACATTTCTCATGGCCAAATGGACAGGGTCATGGCCGCGAGTGTGAGTTAATAAAGTCTTTTGCCTTAAAAAAGCCGTCGAACCTAAATGCCCCGGGGCTGCTAGCATCAGACATCCTATGGTGACTGCTGGAAGCAGGTTTTAGATCAGTGCGTCCTTAAATTGATGAATAGGCTTATACATACCTGCAATGACTGAATTTAGAAGTATTTTGCGCTGTTCACTTCTGCCTTTATTGAAGACAAATCTCCCTAGGGAAACATGCATTCCTGCGCCAAGTCTCAAAGCAAGAAGGAGGTATGGCGATTTAAAGGCTTCTTTACTGTTTTCCAACAGGCACTCGGAACAACAAAGAGATGTTTCCCAGTTATCATAGCGCCCTGCAAGATTGTACATTCAGACTGCGAATTATACCTGCCATTTGGCCTCACTACAGGCAGGTACATATAGGAGGAATCTTGATGTTGTGGCCTCCTATTTTTT
>JAJIZL010000510.1:0-83708 GCA_023969395.1 Amblyomma maculatum | reverse complement strand
GTGAGGAGTGGAAAGGAAATGGAGAAGACATAACAGTTATTTTTGTAGCACGATGCAGTTAATGTGATACATATTGTAGACATGTCAGTGCGTTTGAGAAAAGTGTGAAAAAGCCCACTCCGTTGGCCAAAGTGAATTAAAAATTTACTGTTTATTTTTGTGCAAAGGTGGTGAAGACTGCCATTCACTAGTGCCAGCAGAAGCGCCGTTTCGTTGAAAGTATTGCACGCACTGTATGAAGAATCGGCTATCATGATTAGGTTGGTTCCCTTCAGATCGGTCTTACGAATGCCTTCCATCATGTTCACCATTCAATCCTGTCATCTCTTTCTGAGCTGGCAAATTGCGTATCTGCTGTAGTATATTTAAGGGTGTGAAAATTTGCTACACCAACAGTTCGGTTCGCGCAGAAAGTAAGAGTGATCTGCACAATGTTATGCAAATACACGTTTCGGTACAAGTCTGTACAATGTACCCTAGAACAGCGGTTCTGTTGTGTCCGCATAACAGTAATATTCGTGGCTTCCTGGTTTTCGATCGTAGCATTCGTGAAGCTGCGTCCATGACTGATAGGTTAAGCAACATTTCTGGCGCTCATATTAGTCGCTCCAAATGTAATTGTCTTGTAGTTGGGTTCGTGAGGCTTATCATTGTGATGGAATGAAGTGATAATGCGCGGCCCCGTTTGGTTTTGTATTCAACTACATGCACTTTTGGATTTGAACTGTGTATTAGAAGATAAAATGTAGTCCAGCAGCTAAGAGCTATATTAATACTTAACTTTTTTCACTCATCACCTTTTATCTGTTTTTAATCCAGCCGTGTACCAACTTTACTGCATCTTGCACTTACTCACTCGAGTTTGGAACCAGCACTAAGCATTGTATACTGCACTTTAAAGTGGCGCCGTTAAAAGTACTGTTATCTAAAAAACTTAGTGGCAGCGTTGCCTCCACTGCCGTCGTTTAGAGCGAAAACAATCTCGAGTTTGCCTCTAGGAGGTTGTAGGTGGCAGTTGTGATGGTTGGTCAGCGACTCTTCGCAGCTTGCGTGTTGTCGTAGGCCACATGTCGCGCCGGATTGACAGCAGCTGCTCATTGGCAGTTGCTTTGAGATATACTGTTAGAAGGTGAACAAACAGTCCAAATCTTGGGTCTCGTATTGTGCGCGCTGCGCCTAGCCCCGGCATATCTGTGCTGTTGGGTAAGGGCGAAGATTTATGCTTTCAGTGGTATTTTAAATAACGCTGAAGCCAGCGCGTTTATGTTGAAGAATACTTGTAAGATTGAAGAAACAGTGATGTAGGGGTCAGTAATTAAGAGTGGCCGAGTGTATGTATGCGAACGAAGACATGCAAGGGGAGCCGTAGACAGGAGCCGCCAACGCTGACGCATCTTATCCTTAAGGGAAGAGCATATGTATCCCTGTAGCTAGTTCATCGAATGTTTGCGACGTTTAAGTGATTCTCGAATTCCAAGGTGACGAGGTGCGGCAACAATCGCAGGCCTGCTGAGGCAGTGGTTGGGCGCAATTTTTATTGAGAAATGAGTGCATGTCTCTGCCTTTGTTTAGGGCATTCTAGCCGGTTAACTTCACATTCTGCTTCCCTTCTGAGTGTTCTCTCTAAAGTTCGTTCACTGGCCCTCTAACTATGATTCATGCATGGATCATATGATTAAATTCTTTTATATCATTCTTTGAGAGTTATTGTTTCGCGCAATCACCTTTACAATGAGTTAAGAATGGCGCTTTTTCTGCAACCAATGTATCTTTGGGCCTGGCGTTTATGGAAGGGCAATAGTGAGGTACCATTTATGCTAAATGCCAGTCTGTCTATTCATCAAAACAATTTCATGTAAGTTTCATAAAGAAGCACAACTTATTTGCTTACTTCGTAGCTGTATTGCGTAGAGAAAAACAAATCTTTAATTCCATAAACGTTGTGTCTGCGATATAGACGATAGCATTAAATACTGTTGACTGGAAATTCTCGGCTTTTGTCTTTAGACGTGCTGCAAAGGACACCAACGAAGCACGTTTTAAAAATATTTTAGTGCATGGTTTCCTAATCATAACTAAACCTGATTACTAACTCTAAAAAATAGTTTTCTTGATTTGAATCTAGAGCCACTGGAAAACACTTGCGTTGGATTGTAACGTGTAAGAATTTCTTTCACCGAGATGGTATTTCAGCTGAATGATAGTGAATTTTCAGGTCTTGTTCTTCCTGAACTGTGAGGGGAGTAACGATGAGCAACGAAATATGAATAGAGACAATTGGAGATAGCAAAGAGATTAAGTGTAGCTTATACACAAAACCTTTAAAGGAGGGCGTCTCAGCTAACTTGGACCAAGTCTTAAAAAGAGACGGTTGGCGCTAGCACAGTGAAATCAATTGAGAGCTGTTCAGAACCGACTATGCCAACATCGAGTATTTGTTTCCGTCAATAAAGTTAATAATTAGTGAAGACTAATTCAAAAGTTATAATTCTGGAAAAACAGATAGGTATGTTATTTCCATAAAACTAGAATTTACGTAAAATGATATTTTTACCAGCCGAAAGCGATGCCTTGCGCAATAAAAGAATAAACTTCCTCGTGACTGCTGCGTCACTTTAAAGCGTCTAGTCGCGCCCGAGGTAACAAAATCTGATTTTCTAGGCCCTGCTCTCTACGACAAAGCTGGTTGTGTGCACTTGGCGAATAATTTAAAGTAACAGCTGGTCACGTGACAGTGTTTTTTGAAGGCTTATAAATAGGATGGCGTAAGTAGTAGCGTTATGGCAACAACCTAGCTACCTGTTTTTGGAGATCGACAACTTTTGCAGAGTCACTTTTCTTCTCATGCCAAGAATAACAGAAATAGCTAATTAGTTTCCACTAAGTAATTAACTTTAGTGAACGAAAAAATGCTGGAGGTAAGCATAGGCGACTCGAACAGCTCCGAATTAGTTTCACTGTGCTAGGACTACCGTATATTTAAAAATCTTGCTCCAAGTTAGCTGGGACATCCTGTATAGCAAGATTGAGTAACATGGATCTGGCCTGCTTGGCCTAACCGATGATGACGCGATATGCCATAGAACAGAACCCTCGCCTGGGCCCTTGGGCTCAGTTTAATGTCTCAATGCCCAGGCCATACTTGAATCGTAGCCAACTGCAGCAAGCGTCAGCATGATTTATAACTTGCTTCCTGTCATACGCCTTCTGAATTTACTAGTAGTAATAACTCTCTCTCTCAAGACACTTGCTCAAGCAAAAAGGGTATGAAAAAAAAGTAGAAACATGCAAACGACAGGGACCCGGCCGACTACAGGGGGCCTGCCAAACTACGGGCTCTCTCACATAACTTTAACCTATACATGAGCCCCTCTCTTACAGGAAGGGGGAACAACAAAGGAATACAAGAACGCAACGTTTCCTTTTGCTTTGCGCGTCGATACAGCGCACTAGGTCACTTCAACCCCATAAGCGCTCTATTGGCGTTGCCGTTTCAAGCACCTTCCCTGTACTTCTTGGCGCCATGCATTGCGAAAGGGGCTGTCGTCTTGGACCGTCGGTTCTCTCAAAATCTGCATCATCAACGGCCTTAGCCCTTGCGGGCGAGTTATTGTCGCTGAAAGAAACGAAGCCCACCCAAGCTGTGCATCTCCCTTTTGTTATGCACGGGCTTCGTAGTTGCAACCTCGATGGACCATTCTGGAGACACTGTTATGCCTGTCTCTATTGTGACTTAGATGCTGTTCACCTAGCATTGCGCGAATGCCCGGGTGTCGACAAGCTGCTTTGTGCTATGTACACACAACGAACCGTTGATTCTGGAGGCTAACGCGTGAAAGAGTCCACCACGTTACCGCTCACCTACACCTACAGAGGGACTTTATGAATATATAGTGGCTTAACCAGACTGATTTCCGCTGCGAGATGCGCTGTAATCTCTAACCACCATTTTGCTTATCTTGGTAGCATCTTCTACTACCCTAGGGCTCTGTAGCCATTTGACTAAGTGTTATATAAATCGCCTATATACAAGTGCGATCCCTCAACAGACAGGCATGTAACGAATGCCACAGAAGAGAGAGTGATTTGATTCCCGCCACATGTATGTTTTAAAGCAGTTCTTTTTCTGTGAACGGTTGAATCCTTAAGTCGCTGGATTTGAACGAAGGTTTGCATCCGGAGGGATGATAGCCCATTGTCCAAAGATTATCTTATGTATGTTTGGTCGCAAGTAAGACTAGAACGCTATATCAGTATTGAGCAGTTCAAAAATCTATCTTTTCAATGCAAAAAAAGCCATATTTTATTGTTTGCTGGAAGGTTTCATGAAAGCGTCCCGGTTAAAATGCTTGAAATGAATTGAAGCATCTGCCGGTTATTTGTCAGGATGCTAAGCTACCAGATACAATATGTCAATAGTGTTCTGCAGCGGAGTTTCATAATTATTTAGTGCGGTCTGGAGAGCCGAAGGTACAACCTGCTCTGTGCAAGAAATATGCAATAAGGAAATTTTTCATACTGTTGTACACAGCGAGCAAGAAATATAATATCACCGGAACCTCTGAAGACCGTACACATGTCTTCGCACCCCTTGAATCATCAACCTATCGCCAAGTATTTGACACTTGAAAAAGGCAGTGAAAAACTAAATTCAAATTTGCAAAGTGAACTAAGGTTTCTGATGCTAAAACGATAAAAAAGATATTACTTTGTGGTGACCCATACCAGGTGGTGTGAATGCCGTTGCTGGTACGTTTGGGTAATGGCAGCGTTAGCTGCACTTCTCTAGGCATAAGGTGGCAGTTCTGGGTAAATCAGCGAGGCACGGAAGCAATGAAGCACCCATTGCATTCGGTCTACGTGACCTTGTGGTCCGCGCATGAGCGACTGTATATTGCATTATAAAATGAAAGATAAAATCGCTAAGAAATAGACTCTCACAAATAGGCAGAGCGCTGTTAATATTTTCTTTTATGAGCAATGCACCAAATAGCCCAGCAATTAGTTTTACTTGTTTAGAGCATCAACTTCAGGTTCTCGCTGCCAGGGTGGTTTCAAAATATGGCTGGGATCAGTCACTATGTGAAGAGCCCGCACAGAGCAACAGAAACGATGGGTATGATTTTGTTCTTATCTGCTCGCAGGAATGTTCATGTATTTGCGCTCATATACAGCAAAACGATCGCCTACAGGCAAATGTCTGGCATAGGCACCTTAGGCACTGGTCCCACCTTGCCGTCGGCAGAGCAGCTTAGTAACTGTATCATCAAATGATGTCGGCTTTATTTTGCAGCGAACACGGGAGGACACATACTTCGATTATATCTCTTATCAGACGTGTATAGATGGGTTTAAATCTCTTACCAAGATTGTAACTTTCGTCGAAAACAACAACGACACATACCACTCGTTTGACATGGTCTACTTCATGACATCGTAAGTTGCCAAAGCTCATTTTCCTGAACTAACAAATTGATTTTCTGTTAAGCTTGAGAGAAAAAGAACTGATGTTACAATGCGACAAATAAACGCTATAAATAATAAAAAATATTGCTCAACTAATTGATATTCGTATGACATAGTGAGTGATAAGTTGAGTTTTAATGCCACAAGTGTTCGTGTGCTAAAATAGTCTGCTCTAAAGGGCTCCTGAATCATTTCAAGCGTCTGGAGATTCATATTATGCTCTCATAGAGGCCATTACATGGCAGGTAACCTATTTCATTTCGCCTGAACAGAACTGCGAAGCAACATTCTACCTCTTTGATAATGCCTTCTCTAATCAATTTGAGCCACATTTACGCCGCTTACTCTGCTCACTTTGCACTGACCTCTGGACATTCTTGGGGTGCTATGCAAGATGCGCCGAGATTCATGATACTTTGAATCTCTCTGAGCGCTGGCCATGCCTTCAAAATAATTAACCAGCGGTTTCAAGATATCAAATTGAACCATAGACATGCTTTCAAGGTTTTTTAGTTTATCATGATTCCTTCGGGAGGTATCACCACTTGTGCGTAGTTTCATGTGCTGCGTGGGCACTCGACTCAGTACGGCTAAAATCATGGGTCATTTTGGTGTATTCTTTCATTTGTTTAGCGCTTTGCGGAATGCATTACTTGCGAAAGTAAGTGGAGGAAGAAACGGCTTTAGAACATCTTTTTTATCAATTATTGGCACATTTTAAGCTTTTTATAGCGTCTAAAATCGGAAATCATGTGCTTTAGAATACTTCGTTGGTTTCTGCACGTTGGTTTCTACTGTGAGCCTGCTGTTACCTTCAAGGGTGAAAAGTTTACGCTGAAGATGAGCTAGACGACATATGTGTAGGCGTGGAATGGCGTATACTTTGAATTTTGATTCTATTTTCATAGAATTAAGAGATTTTTTATTTTGGTACTGCGTCAAAGTAGGCTTAAAATTATTCAGCAAGTTAACGTATTGGTTTTTTTCTTCCAGTCTTCCTAGCTCGTACGTGGTAGTGTCGTTGATTAATTGACCCTGTCAGTGTTTCCATTCGAAATATACTTTACTGTAATGTATGTTCTATTGGCACATCTCACAAAGCCCTTGATGCTGCTGAAGAAAAGGAAATTTACCTTTTATAATCACGCTTGTCGTTATTGTGTAAACGCAGCGACCCATTTCTTTTGAGCAACCTCAGGAATAAGCGTGTGTAAACGTCACTTGCACTACAGAGCAAGGCATGCTAGTGGAGTCCAGTGCATCTTTAGGAGTCGATGCTTCCCGACATCCGAGTAGAGCCCCAGAACACAGAAGACTCGTTCTTCAACTGTGAGCGAGTGAAGTCCATCAGTTTATGTTAGCAGGCGAGAGTCGCCCTGTTGCTCGTTTCTCAGCCCGCGCAGTGGTATTTTTGGCAGGCGATAATACTGCTCCAACTCTATATCGGTCACCTGGCATGTAACTCGAAGCAATTGCCCCTCGATGCTGCTGCCCCCGCCGGGTAGTTCTGAGTCGAACTCTGAGCTTTCAAAATTCCCCAAAGATCACCGAGTAAGCCTGTAAGTCGAAACGATAACTTATTCCCAGGCTGCGTAGTGTAAATGTAATGTGTCTAGATGCTATTATTCGTAGATCCTTACATTCGTGATATCCGGTTGAGCTCTTTTTAAGCCATAGTCATAACTTCTTCTCCGGGCATTAAGTGCAAATGCAATATGCGTACGTCCATGCTGTTGGCCCAAGTCTGAAGTGCTTCTGGTTACATCAAAGCTAAACCTTCGAATACAAATATTCTTGATCGAGGATATCTGAAAGCCTAAAGCGGTAAAAATGAAAGGGATATTAGCTCCATCGTTGACAACAAATAAGGGGCATGCTGAAGCTTGTTTTTTTATCTCGGACAGTGCGGCACAGCAGCGTTATCGCCAGCATTGTAATCATGTAGGACACCGCTAAATGCAGTTGACATTCACTGCAGTTGATTCGAAGGCGCTAATCACAACAGTATGACAGAGACGAAGTGATGCTGTGGAGCACGCTCAATTCTCAAACAGAATCATGTCGCAGTTGTTAGTGCTCTTGGTAGTCTTATCAACTGTGGTACATGCAATAGGTCTTATCAACTGTGGTACATGCAATAAGGCCGAAATAATGATAATGATGTCGACCAGTGTTGAATTTTTTGCCAGTCTTGATCTGATGAATGCCAATATCGTTCTATTGTCAAGTGAAATGAAATGTTTTGTTCAGTGGCGTAAATGACACGATGAAATTGGTTTCATTGTGAAAAAGCTTCTGCAAGTACGGGCTACGTACGAAGACATTCATCACGATTCTGGGTACCGCACTATTCCTTTATGCGCACGTTCTGCGATGGCAAGTGACTTAGTCAGGAATTTTCGATTCGACGTAAAGCCTTTCAAACCATTAATTATTTGTTTCGCATCACTGGTGCTGCAATACCGATTGACAAAGAATGTGAATTTGATATAAAGTTTGTCGAGTAGCAAAAAATGTTAATGAATTAAGCTACATATGGATCTGTCACCTAAAGTCTTCTCGAGGGAAGGAAGCCTACTGGAACTACACACTACTGTCTCTGGCGGCCATCTCAGTTAATTCCTTTTTCTTGTGAACGCGGTGCACCCGACTGCCGGACCGCTCGAATCTGTATTCAACATAATATCACCACCAGCAATCTCGTGTCGCTGTCGACATTACAGGAAGAAATTATCATTTTTTCTGCATTCCTCTTACTTTTCATTGTTAATGAGACCTTGAATACATACAAAAAAACAACATAAAACGCCAAAATGCGTGACTAAAATACTCGTAATGTAAGTTGACCTTTAGCGTATGCGAAAGGAGGGGTAGGGTCGGCAAGAGAATGCAGTGTGCGTGTGTCCTGCTCTCTTTGTGTGTGTACATAGACATAATACCATAAAGTGATGACACTCCCTTCACAAAACCCGAAACATAGGGCAAGCGCCTTCTAGCGAGCAAGCAGACAGATAGTAAGACTTGTTAATTCTATTTTTCTTATGTTTTGCAAAGAATAAACACAGTTGTGTAGAACAGCGCGAAAAAACGACAAGGACGAAGGAAGACAAGACGAGCGCTGACTTTCAACTGCCAAGTTTACTGCATGCCTGCATCCATATATATGAACACGTTCACACAATAAAAGAAACAAGAACAAATATGCAATACACCAGAAAACATAACATGTTCAAGAGAAACACGTGTCATCCAGAATTTCACATAGCATCATTTTCTCGCGTTCATAAATCTTACTTCACCTTCTGATAACGCTATAGACGGGCTGCTGATACAAGTTTCCTTTATCTTGTTGATTTCTTTTGCTTCTAAAATTCCACACAATGGATTACCAACGTGCCCAAACTTCTGTAATAAACAGAGGTCACCCGTTACATGGCAGATTCTTATTTGCTTGAAACGTGGAAGCGGAATGTGCGGGGTGCGCTCGTGCGGCTGTATCTCGCCATTTTATTATATGGTGCTTTCGCGATTTCCACACTATCTAGTTTCACTATAATAGAACCAATTGCGATAAAACGCTGGTAGCACAGAGTTTGCCACATCCTGCATAGCGCCTCTAAATGCACGTTCTGAGCCATATGGCATAATTGTAGATACTTTTCTGCTATAGAACAATCCTAGACTCCTAGACTTGGAAGAAGTGACATCAGCCGATGACATTCTTCTTAAACAGTAGTGAATTCGCGAGGACAAACAAATGCTTGATGTAACATCTTCTCGAAGCAAGGTGAAACTCAGTAAATATGTTTCTACTTATCCGATGAGATGTGTTGCCGAGAAAGCTTTCCCTGCAAGCAAGCTGGAGTTTGCAATGTGAGCAGAATAAACTAAGTTTTCAGTGTTGTGAACCGATCACTCCAACATGTCTGAATGTCTGTTATTTATGTCGCAACCGTTACAAAACTCGCAAATATTACCTAAAATCTATGCAACTCGAAGATACGTGCCTCAGTATAACGATAAAAATCTGGGGCGACTCTTAAGCTCCGCTTCTAAATATCGAGCGCTATAGCTTTGTCGGGCTCCTTTCGCAACGCCTTCGCATTGGCTTCTCACGCTCTTCAGCCTCACAGCGGCATAGTTCTCATGACACAACACACTGATTTGCCTACGCCGGCCTAGTTTGGTACTCAGCGCCTTCGGCTCACTTATGCCGCAATTTTTTTCACCACTCTCCCAAAATATCTAGTTTCCTCGGCCCGTTTCTTGCGCTGCTCCCGCATATCTGCGTTTTCGCGCCGCCACACCCTTCGCTTCTGTACACATGAATTTCCTCTCTACCTGCTTGGCTTCAGCCATACATGGGCGACTCCGTCGCGAGCAGGATCAATGTAGATGCACTATCCGCACTCTCAGAAGATGATTCATACGAGCTCTGTGTACTAGTACACGACACAGCATCCATCCAAAAGGCATTCCAGGAGCTTTGATTCCTCCCCTCCTACATTCAAGGGTTATGATGTTTTTGTGGTGGTTAGCCCTTTATAGCACGGGAGAAGTAAAATGTATTCTGCTGGTATGAGAGAGATCACGTACGTTTAACTGCTCACGCACAACCTTTGGCGCTAGCGCTGTACCATCGCGAGATCTTCCAATGAGCTCCGCATGCTGGCGTCAAATAGCAGCTAAGAAAAGCTCAAAATCGGCGTAAATGTATCTTTCTTCTTCTTAAACGTAACTTCTTTAAATAGGTTCATTCTAATGAAGACCTACTCAGTGGATGCCCGTCGCAATGCAATACCTACGGTAGGCCCTTCTTCATTTGGAGGAAAGCCACGTGTTTCTTTGAATGAAAAGTTGCATGCTTGTCTCAATATTTGAAGGTACAGTGCTCGATTATGCAGGACTGCAATACTTATTAGGTCTCTTCTTACAGCTGATTTTAAAGACGACACCGGTGCCGGCTTTTTTGCGACACAGGTCCTTTATTGCTGTCACGCTGCAACAATGGGCATATAGCACATATATTTAGCAGGCATTTGAATGGAGCTCAGGCTCCCTTCTGACAAGCTCCCTCCCGACCAATAAATTGCAGCAGTAAAAAGTGTTAGACACCCTCCCCTCCCCCCCCCCCCTGCCTCAGGAATAAGTGAAGCTAAGATTTCAATATTAAAAATATTGGCCTATAAGCGCATCAGAATGATTGGAGAGGCTCGGAAGTTAAGACAAAGGCTTATCCTTACAATGTAGTCAAATCGTGCCATGTTGTAACGGCAACTTTTATTACTTTTACACTTATGCTATTGCGGCTGTTTATAACAGCTCGATAATGATAGAGGAATTAACTTTTAGAGTCCAATATACACCTTGAAGTACTGGAGCGCTGCGCTTAAACTATGCTTCTCTTCAACAGATTGGATATGGTTGCTGTGCAAGGAACACAGAAAGAAACGAGCCTCGCAGGTAATCGCCGTCACAAGTATTGATATCTGCATGTTTTCTAAGCCTTTCAATCAGCTCTGTTACAAAATACATTGGTTTTGTTGTGTTGCGTATGTGTAGAAAAAAAGTGCGGGAATATTTAGATTTTGGATACTCAGAAAGGCAATCACAAAATCGTGATAGGCGATGCCTAAATTCTTAACATTAAAACTTTTGTTCCTGGAGCACATAAAAATAACAATTTACTCTTCTTATGAGGCTGTGAGTGAGCACGGATTTTAAATATCATCAGTGCAGTTGCAGTTCAAAATATTTGGTCATCAGGATATGTTCATACAAGGTAGATATTTAAGAGACGCCCCCATATAAATGTTCGGGATAAGCTTGGTGCGTATGCGTAGTAGAGTAATTGAAGCTGCGATTTGTATGCCACCTGGCGATAGAAGTGGACATGGTGAATGTTCGTGGCCCTAATATGGCGCAATAAGCAGCAGATAATAACTACAAGTGCAATCGGCTGTATTTTACATTCTCGAGACGGTCATGCCTTGCTAGCCCCGCTCTCATTTAGATTGGGTAGTTGAAGCGAATGCTAAACTGTTGAGCTAACCCGTGGTCCTCCAGCTTGACTACCTAACGACTGCAGTACATATGCCACTTGAGGTACAAAATTCATCTAGCAGACTTTCTCCGCGTGTTAATAATATTCCTCGTCAGCTGGGTTTAAGTAGCTCGCTATTCAAATGAACGATTTTGTACCAATGCAGCGCACTCTGCCCTGCTCTAGCCTCCTTTTGTAAGCCCCAAAAACTAATCATTTAGGCAGATTTAACTGCACGGTAAGGTTCCTTGCTCTGCTAAAAGCTCTGGTATTCTGTAGTGCGTGATATGAGTCCACAAAGTTGCAGACGATGACTCAGTGCCCTGCTTGAGTGCAAATGTGAATACCTTCAAAGGTTTCCTGAGCTCCAATTTGTCAGGTGCTGCTCACACAGTATTTCAATGTTCATATATTTCAGGGTTTGCCTTTGTTGCATCGGCCTGTCTCAAAAGTCGTGTGCAGCTCGGCGAGGATTCTCCGAAAACGTACCGGGGCATTCGCATCATGAGCCACGAAATAGGACATACGTGAGGAAAATTTCTTTGACACTCAAAGTTCGGACGGATAACTTTATTTAGACTTTTTACCGTACTTGCTCGAATGCAAGATTCGACCTTTATTGCACGTACAAGGAACTCTGCCATATACATCATACGAATGTGGCGAAACAGTGCTGGTGAAAGGGAAGTTATCCAAAACAATGTCGATGCAGATTTCAATCACAGGTGCAAAGCGTCGCCTTGCAGCCAGCACGAAACAGGGCTTCTACGTCTTTAAAAACTTGGAAGATGTTATACAAAGCTAATATCTAGTCAGTCACCAATGAGCATCCTCCGACTGGTCTATTGGACTCACGAACTCAGTAGCCGCTTTTTGCTTCTTATTTAAAAACGATAATCAACTGTCGCGCATAATATATATATTGCATCATTCAAAACGTTTCGCCATCCTAGCGAACATTTTTACTCAAATAAACAGCCACCAGGACGTTTCGCTGCGATAAACTGTGAGCAGGGACTAAATGTTTTACTTGGTAGGTTCGTTTGCGCAGTATAGGATCCTGCAGACCAAAAATATGAAAAATAGTGAGCAGTGGTCGTATTCAACTTACAATTAACTGAGACTCACACGTTTTTGTGAAGATACGCTTGAAAGCTTTAAATGGGTGTAATTACAGGTACGTAGCGTAGGGAATGCGGTTGGCACGTACAGCGCAGTGGGCCTTATTTTCTGAAATATGTGGAACCGATCATGAGAAGACACAGTTGAATAATACGAGAAAAAGCTACTACACGCAAAAAAGAAAAAGTTTTCAGTTTCCTTTCACGAAGGCAGCTGTACCGCTGTGTATAAGGACCAATCGTATTCGTATTCGCGAAGTGTAGCAAATCATCTGGCGTAAAATCGAGGAGCCGTGCAAGGCTACCTAGTACAGCGCAACCGGTGGTTCTGTGATGACTGACTTTGCGAATTTAAATTTGATGAATGCTTGCAAATCTGCTATCGTGATTGTTGTCAAACGGAGCTATGCAAAAATATTTATATACAGTTATCTCTTACTTCGTGCGATGAGCACGCTGCTAATAAGTACTGATGGAAGTACGTTAAATGTATGGTTAGGTCGTTATTTAAAAGAAAGTGTCTGCAAATCAGAGTAAAAATACAGTAGCGAGCAAAAATATATGGTATATTAGTTTTCCGACTGCAGTTTTTTACCGCCCTAAAACATCTGTCACTCTTTGTACACAATGTTCATAGAGTTTTTTACGATATTAAGTTACTATTTATTCCCACAGAAACATGAGACAAGTACTTCATTCGCAGTGCGCGAAATTGTCGCTAATAATGTGGGGTTTCATAACTAATTGGGGCACGAAGTTCAAAAACTGACATTTCGCAGTAATGAACTGAAGTTCATACTTCGCAAGCGAGTCTTTTTTTGGCGATCAGGGCTTGCAGTTCACTAATGCATGCTGTTCACTAAGCTGTTAGCCACCGCCTAGTCTTTGTTTCCCTAGTATTACAGCAGCAGTTCAAAATTATCCGTCAGTCTTCTTTTTGCTTGTCACTCAGACGATGGGCTATGCCTATGTACATCAAAATAGAATAATCTAAGCCCACAAGCTTCGCTATTTCAAAAGATCACCTCTCCGTTTATACGATTTTCTCATAAATATAGGAAGGTGCTTTCGGTGGCTGTAGTCTATAAAACTCGTACGCAAAGACCAGACGCTTGCACATCTGCCCTAATAATTTGGGGTATAGACATCTTTACCCGCTTCATCTTGAACTTGGCAAACGAGGCCAACTCCTCGCAACAAGAACGAGTGCCGCGTGATAACGCCATGCTTTTATGGATATACGCGGGAAGTTTGTGACAAGGTTCTAATAAATTGCAATAGAACAAAGTATAAAACCAATGCTATTATTTGCGCACGAAAGAAATTCCAATCGGCGAACAAAATAAGTATTTTCCAAGCGAGATTTGGTGATGCAGGACTTCATTTTTGATATTTTCACGTGGTGGTGATATTGACGTAGGCCATGAACGAACAGACCGGTGTAGCTCTGGAATCAATTTTTTGCTGGGCAGACCTGCGTTAGCAAAAGACCTAAGCTCTTCGGTGGCGACAATAGCAGCAAATGCTCTCGCTGGTCGTCGAACAGAGAATGCCCGTTGCGTTCGGCAGTGCTAAAATTTAAAGGGGACACAGAAACATCTAGATAAACCAAAGACCGGATACTGGAAAATTCCGGCATAATACGCAAATAGTTGTACTCGGCAGCGACCATTCCAGACAAACATCAGCGCATCCAGTACTACAATGAAAGCTATAAGGGCGCGTTTCGTGGTACCGAGCATGAATAAGCAAGAAACGCAAGATCGGCCCGTGCGCTACAATCAAAGTGTCAAAGCCGCATGCTGGCTGCTGTTGCAAACAACACATAAAGGTTCGCGGCAATATCACCCAGAAATCCCGAATTATTTTTCGCTGCTGTAGAGGTACTGAGCTGCCGAACGTAAGCTATTTTGCTCAACAAATACCAATTGATTTTCCACAGTCCATCGCAGTCATCTCTACCTCTAATCTTGATACAATAGAAGCAACTTCGTAAATGGTGATATCAAAGATTTGAAAATTTTCTCACCTAGCGCAAATAATGTGGTCGAACTAGCCTGTTTCGCTGAAGAAAGAAGAATAATGGTCAGGTTCTTATATATCGCGTCAAAGTTTGCAAGCCCTCCTACTACGTTAGCCTGAAAAGAGGGTAAAGTAAATAGTATTCCATTGGAAAATTTCGCCGCGGCTTGCAAAGCTGTTTGAGCAGTGGTGGTCACTACGTTTTCCCTGTTTCCTATAAAACATGTTTTGATACAATATCTACGGAACCTCTCACATAAAAGCGACAGGTTATGATCCTTATTTTAGAAGTTATCAGTAATTTGAAACAAGCTCTCGTGATTTTAGTTTGGTTTCTAGGGGTAAATGTCCCAAAGCGACTCAGGTTATGAGAGACGCCGCAGTAGAGGACTCCGGAAATTTCGACCACCTGAGGTTCTTGACGTGCACTGACATCGCACAGCACACGGGCGTCTTGCTTTTCGCTGCCATCGAAAAGCGGCCGCCGAGGCCGGGATTCGATCCCCCGTTCTTGGGAACAGTCGTCAAGCGCCGTAACCACTGCGCCACCCCGGCGGGGTACAAGCTCTCATGAGGCGACAATGATAAACACTCAAACTATAATGAATATTTGTCTCCAGAGCTCCTGGGAGATTAAAAACGAATTACTGCATGAAAATATATGCAAAAATAACAATGGTAGAGGTTTTCCCGAACATACTGTGGTAGTCAGAAAATTTGTAATTACCATATTGTTTTGTTCTCTACTGTACGTAGACAGGTTGGAAAGAGGCTGTGCAATGTTGTTGTATTGTTTATGCCCATAGCAATCTAGCGCTTGACGTTGAAAGGACGCATTATGAATTAAATTTCAGCATTACAAAATTTACCTTTATTGTAACGTAACGTTACACAGAAGATACTCTGGCACCGAGGAACACCGACAACCTGTTAGGTCAGCACGAGACGGAGCAGTTTCAGTTCGTCGTCTGTTGTTGTTGTTGTCCAAATAACTTATGGCACATACCCACAGAGCGGGATCGGCCAAGAATTGGGTATTCCCAATCGCCCGTTCACTTCTCCGTCGTCTTCTATGCATGTCATTTGTCATTGCCCCCCTTCTTCGCAGCATCCCTCGATGATGCAAATGCAATATTGCTCGATGCGATGAGCTGACAGATAGTGTGCTAGGTTGATATGGGAAGACCACAATATAAAACGGGGCGCAATCAGTCTCAAGATCACTCTGCGGGGCGGTCGTAGTAGGGGTTTAGTCGGACGACGTGTACAACGTCACTGAAGTTGCGTCATTTGCGGCTTGAGGGGTCTTGGGTCACGGATGCAGCCTCTTAAGTAACTTCACTAATGCGTCACTGAAGTTGCGTCGTTCGCGGCTTGCGGGGACTTGGGTCGCGGATTCAACTTCTTAAGTAACTTCACTAATGCGACAGAGGACGCGGTATGGGCCGAAGTACCAACGTAGAAATTTTTCAAACAGTACGCAATGACCAACGGGCGTACAAATCCAGACAGTCTCCATGCTCTTGGGCAACAAAGCGCTGTCCCTGGTTGTAGCGGTCAGCGTCATGTTGCTGTTGTAGGTAGCACGCGCGCTGCCTCGCCAGCTGCCGCGCTTCTTTCACATGCTGACTAAAACTAGCGACGTACAGTCAAGCTCATGCTCGTTGTCGGGGTATATGGGAAGCATTGTATCCAGGGGAGTGGTCACTGAGCCGCGTCGTCTCTTGAAGTGCCGTATTGTACATGAATGTGGCATATGGGACAATTTGATCCCAGGCCTTATGCTCTATATCCACGTACATAGACAGCATGTCGGCCAGAGGTCTGTTTAGCCGTTCCACTAAGCCATTAGTTTGCGGGTGGTATGCCATGGCCCGTATATGGCTAGTGCGTGTAAGATTCAACAATGCCTTAATCAGGCGGGCCGTAAAAGCTATAATGATAATAGCCGCAGCGCCATGACACAATGCGATGTCGTGGACAAAATACTCTGCTACATCGGTGGCAGTTCCATTTGTGAGTGAAGCGGTTTCAGCATACGGGATCAAGTAGTCTGTCGCGAACACAATCCAACGTTTTCCAATGGTTGACTTCGGGAAAAGACCAAAATATTCAGTGGAGCGATGGGTTGAAGAAATTCGGTTGGTTTCACAGGCGGAGCTTTTCGGCGTTGACCGCCACGGCAGGTTTTACGTAAGATCGTACTGAAGGTAACCATTTCGGCCAATAGTAGATCTCCTGAATTCTTGCAATCGTATGATTAATTCCCAAGTGGGCGACGGGCTGTTTGTCGTGACCAGCGCCCAAGATGCAGGCCGTAGGTGCGTAAGTACTACGAGCAGAAATGTCTCTTTTGACCTTTCAAAATTGCGCTTGTAGAGAACTCCACTTCGTGAAGCGTATGGCTGCAAGCCAAGGCAAAAACAAGCGGGACCATAACACCAAGTCCTTCGAGATACTCAATGAGCGGCGCCATCTCCGGGTCTTTGCATTGAAGGTAAGCCATATGAAAGTGGGTAATGGCACAATAAAGGGAAAATACCCGGTGGTTTCCACAGCTGTGGAGTCCAAGGGCATGCGTGACAAGCAATCCGCATTTTGGTATTTATGTCCCGACTTATAAATGACAGTAACGTCATCGTCTTGAAGACGGAGGATCCATCGCACCAAGCGTCTAGATGGGTCTTTATGGTTTGCCAGCCAACAGAACGAATGATGGTGGCTGAAAATGCGAAGGGGTCGTCCGCACAGATATGGTCGAACCTTGCTGATAGCCCAGATTACTGCAAGAAACTCCTTCTCCGTGGTCGAAAACTTCGCCTTCGATCGGGAGAGTGTTCGGCTCTTGCAAGCGATAACCCGTTCTATACGTCTTGCCACTGGTTGAGTAACGCCCCAAGGCCAACGTTGCTGGCATCAGCATGTACGTCGGTGGCGGCGTTTCACCGAAATGGGCGACTATTGCGGGTCAGTGTAGACGACTTCAGAGCTTCTGGAAGGCTTGTTCTTGGTCGCCTCCCAACAGGAAGGGCATGCATTCGCCGGTTAGTGCTGTCAGCGGTTCAGCTATCTTAGAAAAATCTTGGTCGAAGCGTTGGTAGTAATAACTAAGACCTGAAAATCGCCGAAGTGCCTTTTTGTCGGTGGGGCGTGAAAAACTTGACACTGCGGTAGTTTTATTTAAATCAGAGCAAACCCCCTGTGCACTCACACAATGGCCGAGAAAGCGCAGTTCCTTGAAAGCGAAGTTTCATTTTTTCAGGCTTGACTGTTAGTTGGGTGCCTTTGAGTGCTTGAAGCACAATGCACAACCGGTCCACGTGCTGCTCGAAAGTAGGCGAGAAAATAACATCATTCAAATACACCAAGCACGACTGCCACTTCAGACCTGATAAAACCGTGTCTATCATAAGTTGGAACCCGGCCGGAGTAGAGCAAAAACCAAATGGAAGCATTGTAAACTCGTATAGGCCGTCAGGTGCCAAAAATGCAGTCTTCACTCAGTCTCTCTGATCCACCTCGATTTGCCAGTATCCGCATTTGAGGTGTAATGAGGAGAAGCACCTGACGTCACGTGATCGGTCGAGGGCATCGTCAATACTGGGGAGCGGATAGACGTCCTTTTTGATCACTTTGTTTAGCTTTGGGTAATCGACACAGAATCTCATAGTGCCGTCTTTTTTTTGACAAGCAGCCCATGGGCTCGTCGAAGGCTGGATCACGTCGTCCGCAAGCATTTCATCCACTTGCGTTTTAAAGGCTTCATGTCCCTTAGGAGAAACCCAGTACTGGCGCTGGCATACCGGTAGCGTGATCTCATCGGTGATGATGCTATGCTTGGTGACAGGAGTACGGCTGACCCTGGAGCCCGTGGCGAAGCAGTCAGCGAAATCGGTCAGAAAAGTCGAGAAGTTTAACTGTTTGGAAAACATGCCAAGGCGCTATCTCTTCTTAAGGGTTGGTCCCTGGGGTGCGTAAATGAGGCAAGGCAGTACCTTCGTGAAGGAAGGCAATAGCCATGTCCTTGGCGAGGTGCCGCATCTCCGTAGCAAAACTTGACACGAGGAGGACAGTAGCACCAACGTTTTGGAGTTGCACGAGTCCTCGAGCAACGGCTAATTCCTTCTCGAGTATTAGCGGGAGGTGCCCATTTACGACGCCCACGTAGTCATGAAATAAGTTATGCCTCACAAGAACCAGCACACTACCACGTGCTGGCACCCTCACGTCATTCGACTACACACGAAACGTTCAGTACTGGATCCTTGTTTTCAATGCGCGCCACGGCTCGTTTCGTCGAAAAGGTCACACGTGCTTTTTTCATGTCAATGACAGCGTCGTTGGTGTACAGAAAATATTGGTCAAGAATCAAGACTTTCGAACACTCAGGAAGTATGAGGAATCCTCAGATATACACAAAACCACGGATGCCGACCCGTGCTTTGCACTTGCCTGCAGGGGCAACCAAGTGACTTCCCGCCGTACGAAGTTTCGGGCCGGAACAATGCGTCTAACCTTTCTTTAATTTTCGGGCGAGACCATGGTTCATTGGTGAATAATCGGCACCGGTGTCTAGTAACGTGGTGACATCCACTGCACCAATCGTTACGCACAAATCAAAGGCAGTATGCGGGATGCTGTCGGTACTTGTCTCAAGCGACATGTCGTTGTACTGGTAGGAGGTAGCACGTCGAATCTGTCGCCACCTGGCACCAGCGAAATCTCGTCAGATCGGCCTGACGATGACGAAGGATCTTCACATTTCCCGACATCACTGACCCTGAATCCTAAGGCCACTAATATTAGTTTTCCCGGCGAAGGTTGGGGCAGTGGCGTCAGGAATAGTTGGGACTTGGCGAACGGCAGCTTCTCGGGCACGTAGACCGACGCTCTTGGTAACCGGACGTGATGGGATACTGTCGCGCAGCAAGGTTGCTTGCGATCTTGGTAGGCCGTTCGTCATTTCGAGGGCGTTTGAAAGAGACAAACTCATTTTGAAGAAGAATTAGAGCTATGCAGGTGTTGAACCTAACACCAGTGCCTCATCGTGGTAGTCACTCTAACAAGTGGGCAAACCCAAAAACCCAATGGTTTAAATGAAAAGAATAGCGAAGTAATCATCAGCAAGAAATGCAAACGGTGTTGGACCAATATTTAGGAATAGTACTAATTACGAGATTTGTGAGAAAAGTGAAAGCATGCGTGAAAGCATAAAGGGGTGGAAAGAAAATTTTATTCTTTTTTTTTGTAAGGAGGCTTTCTGGGTGCTGCTGTTCTATTCACAAATTTAATAAGAACTCGTTTCTTTATATTGATCACCTGCTTGTGCATACCTTTTACAAAACTGGTCTTTGTTGGCTCCAGGTTAGGATGTCCCCACGACGGTACTTCAATTCCTGGTCACATAACGTCCTTCCAGCCTGACGCCACGAATTGTCCATGGACGGACGGTTTTCTTATGAGCTACACCGAGGAGGACGGCAGAAGTATGAAGTTTTCTACGTGCTGCGACCGTCAGATGTCCCTACTCTCATGGTAATAATGTGGCGATTATTACATTTAAGGGCATGAACTGCGATATTGAACAGGTTCACTTGCATAAGCATAATAGGTGTTGCAGTCATCACTTTGCTCAGTTTCGAGATTGGGTAGGTTGCACTATGTAGAAAATTTAAAGAATACATTGGAAGCCATAGTGGGGGAGGGGGTGTTAATATAGATTGGCATCACATTCGCTGCGCGTATGTCCAAACGCAACTCAATGTAGATCTCAATATCGCTATCTGGCACTGCAATACTAACTTTGCAATGCCACACATACAGTTTAACGCGCCAAATGCATGATAATTTTTGAAACTGACATCACTGTGATTAAGAAATATAGAAATGTGACAAGTCTGCGCCTGAAAATCTTAACTAAAGGTTTACTCGTATAACGTAGTTCTCAAGCAAATATAGGTTACTATTCACTTTGTCTGCTGATGTGCGGAGGCATGCTATTACAATGATGCTAAAACCATGAAAAAGCCTCAGAATATTTGTTTGAAAAAAAAAATCATGTTCTGCTTCGCTGGAGAGAAAAATAATGTAAACAAGGTAAATTAGGCGACATCAAGCTGACTACCCTGTACGTGGGAAGGCAAGTAATGAGAAAGAAAAGAAAGGAATTGGGCCTTATGAAGTGTGCCTCCGTAAGCCATCATTGTTCGGGTATGAAAACCCACTGAAACGCATAACTTTCACCTCAGGTCGAAGCCTTTGAGGCTGGACAGCGCCTTCACTGTTTTTTTATGGGAGAAAAGCTTACTCCTAGTCATCTGAATCTTTACTTAAACAACGGAAATAGGATCCAATAGGCGGAGCATCAGTGCGAGGACAACACGTTCATGCTCAGTTTGTGATTGCACAAAATTAGGTGCTCAATAGAGTCATCACTACAATACCCTCCTCAGGTTGGGGAATCTGTTCTCGTAATGAGGTGGAAATAGGCATTTGCAAATGACAGCCTAGGCAACAGGGAACACAATAGCATAGCACCGCAGTGGGATATGCTAAATGGTATTGTCAGCTAAAGTACTTGATCAAGCTAACATAAACGGTATGTCGGGTCTTCGGCGTAGACCATGATGCTAAAGTCAGGTTCCATACAACTTCCTGCAGAAGATTTGCAGCTTCAGTTGCTTTCAGAGCTATCCACAGAACGCTGGAATTACAGGTGGTTTATTGAGCTCCACCATGTGCTAAGAAGTTTAGGACAAGGCTACTGTGTCCTGCTCGCTACTGCAAGATGATCTCGTTACTTTCATACAGTGCATTGCTTTTCAGAATTCGTATGTCGAGAACCAATTAATTGCTGTTCCTATGGCGTAACGCATTTGAGGTGTTATAGGGCAGCTCGAGAATCCAAGAACACAACCCAGTCATGTGGTGCTTGTTTAGCGATATACGACAGTCTCACATAGGGCAGTTGATTTTTCTCTGCTATATTTGAAATTCCTTAGCTGATATTGCCTTGCCTTGCTGGTAGATAGATAGATGTACTTATTGAAAGGAAAAGGCAGAGAGGTTGGCCGGAATAATTCAAATCTGGCCTGCTACTCTGCACTGGGAAAGGGGAAGGAGAAAAGAAAGAAGGTCATGATGGGTGACGATGTGGGAGAATGCATATGAAATACATATACAGACACAGTAGCTTGTTTTACAAGCGCAAATCACGTCCGCTGGCGCACAAAAAACGGCAAAGGCAAAGAGCACGCACTGCCTGGGCACCCTTCCCCTTGTCCTGCCAAGCGCCCAGCAGCAGTTCCTCCGACAGAGGCCTCTTGTCTAAACGCTTCAAGGAAGCCTCTAGCACAATTTTTTCGTGTGCATACGCTGGGCACACCAATAATATATGGTCCACAGTCTCTGGGATGCCACAAGTTGAACATTCCGGCGAGTCCATCTGTCCAATTAAATGTAAGTACTTGTGCGTGAAAGCCACGTTTAAACGAAGTCTATGTAGTAAGCATGCCTGATGACGCGGAATATCACGCGGCACATAAAATTTTAATGTTTGATCGAGCCTTCTTAAACGAATGTGTCGGGAGTCTGGCTGGGCCCAGTAAGCTGCTGTAGCATTATTCATACAACTCGTAAGAAGGCACGTCGTGTCACCTGTTGAAAAAGGCACAGCTGTTTGGAGGCCATTGATGAGTGTGCTTTTCGCTTCAACATCGGCCTGTTCATTCCCATGGAGCCCGCAGTGGGCAGAGATCCATTAAAACATTATCCTGTGGCCTTGCAGCTGGGCAGATGTGAGGAGCTCCATAATGTTTAGTGCCAGGGACTGATAGGCAGTGTGGCGCAAGAAGGCTTCCAAAATTTGTAATGCCGTTTTTGAGTCCGTGAATGTACACCATTTTTGAGGTGGTTGTCCACATATGTAGCGAATAGCTTCCCGAATGGCTACAAGTTAAGCAGCGGTTGATGTAGAGGTATGTCCCAATAGGAAATGCAGAGTCGTTTTCTGAGTTGGTATGACCACAGCTGCAGCGGATGCCTGTGCTGACACAGATCCATCGGTGTATACGTGAATATAATGAGGATATTCTGACCAGATGTGCGCCATAGTACGTTGTATGAGTCCACTAATTGGTACCACTGATTTCTTTAGTATTCCGGGAACACGAAGGTGCACCAAAGGTTTATCCATCGTCCAAGGTGGTTGGGTGGGACGATATGGGAAAGCATATCCTGTCGGTACTTGCGACTGATGGCAGCGGAGTGCACTTGTAAAACTGCAGTCCGGCCTCTCATCCAGAATCTTTCTGAGTGGGTGAAAACTGTGTCTTGTAAGTGCTCGTAAATATACACGAAGTGGTTCGTGTGACAAGTATATGGATATTGGGCGAGCATGTGCCTCTTCAATTGTACTTTTGTTAGAGGTGCATCTAGGCAGTCCAAGGCATATTTTCAGTGCCTGCGATTGTACGCTCTCTAAAGTCCGCAAGCATGAAATGCTCATACTAGAGAGTACAGAAAGACTGTACCGGATGTATCCAACAAACAGGGTCTCGTAAAGCCGTATTAAGGAGCGCTCAGTTGGATCCCATTTGATGCCAGCTATGTAACGAAGTACATGGCAAAAATTAATTAGCCTTTTCTTTACCATAGCAACAAGTTTCGACCAAGATAGTCGTTGGTCAATAATTACTCCCAAGAATCTGTGCCTGGAGACGTATGGTATTAAGACTCCATGAAGGGTAATCGGGTAGCGGCTGACACATTTCCCCGTAAACGCAATCACTGGACACTTTTCTGCCGCTAAGTATAAACCTTGACGCCGTAAGTACATCGATGTCGATGACACAGCTCGTTGCAATCTCGCACGTAGTTGCGGGCGCGTCTAACCAGAGGCCCAGATGCAGATGTCGTCAGCATATGCACTTATGTGGATGTTAGCTGGCAGTTAACTCACCAGGCCAATTAGCGCAACATTAAATAAAGTTGGGCTGAGGACTCCTCCCTGTGGAACTCCATGACCGACCTGAAAGTGGGTAGTATCTCCTTCAGGCGTAGTCATGTAAACAGAGCGGCCACTGAAATAGCTTACAATCCACAAGTACAGCCGGCCACCAACTCCCACGTTGTCAAGTGCATCAAGAATAGCATCATGTAGGATGTTGTCGTAAGCTCCCTTTATATCTAAAAAGACAGCTACTTGTCGACGGTGACGCTTTTCGTGTTCTACTGTCGCCACAAGGCCGATGACGCTATCAATGGAAGAGTGTCCGCGGCGAATTCCAGTCATCATATTCGGATAAAGATCACTACTCTCTAGATACCACTCCAGTCTTGTCAGCACCATTCGCTTCATAACCTTTCCAACACAGCTTGCTAGGGCAACTGGGCGGTATGAGGTAAGTTCGAGAGGAGGTTTTCCAGGCTTCAAAAGAGCAACCAGGCGGCTAATCTTCCAGTGTTCAGGAACAGTACTAGAAGCCCATATATCATTGAAGTAATTAAGTAGTGCAGTTCTGCCATCCTTGCCTAGGTTTGATAAGGTTGTATAAGTAATCCCGTCAGGACCAGGTGCAGATGAATGCCGACAAGAAGCAAGAGCGGCGTCTAATTCAGCTATTGTAAAGGGCACGTCGTATTGATCATTCGGCGAAGGTGGCGCGAAAACCTCTGAAATTGGTAACTGTGCCTGGTTTGTGCCCACAACAATTTTACAAAAATCTTCGGCTACGTCAACTTCATTGCGGCTTTGATAAAGGGCCAAGGCACGAAAAGGGTGCCTTTCTCGCGGAGGTGTGCGCAAGCTTCTTGCAACATGCCAGATACGCGACAGGGCTTACGGGGATCCAGTGATGAGTAGAACTGCCTCTAACGTTGTCGTCCTAACCTCTCCAGGTGGCGTAGAACGTGTTGTTTAGCTTTGCGAGAAAGTGCGAGGTCTTGCACGGATCTTGTGCTTCTGTACTTCCTTTCAGCTCGCCGACGGATTGCGCGAAGTCGCTCGATTTCCACGTCGATGCTGGACACTGACATCGGCACACGAACATAGTGAGTGTTCTCACTTAGAGGCCCTCTATTTGAGATGGTGACCGGAGGTCCACGCTGGAAATCTTCACCGATGCTCTAAAGGCGGGCCAGTCTGTGTATTGTACACGAGGCGAAGTGGCAGGTGCAAACCACTTGATGCATATGTACGTTGGTATGTGATCACTCCCATGTGTTTCCACAACACTACACCAAGAAACAGAGGGATGGAGGCTTGTGGAAACAAACGCCACATCCAAGCAGCTGCTGTAGGCTGTTCCGTGTAGAAACATCGGTGAGCCGTCGTTTATATTGACGAGATCTTGCGTATGAATAAAGTCTGCCAGGTCTCTTCCTCGATTGCTCATTATGGCACTACCCCACTGAGGGTGGTGAGCATTAAAGTCCCCCACAATAATACGAGGAGCTGTACAGCACTGGATTGTTGAAAATAGATATGACTTGTCCAAGCCATCTCTCGGTGGAATATAGGCGCCAATTACAGAACATACTCGTCCTTTCAGGGTTAATGTCAAACAAATGTAGTCGTTCGTGCTGTGGGGCTGCAGAGCATGGCGGACGTGCGCAATGTCTTGGCGTACACACACCAGCACTTCGCTTGTTTCGTCTGCTTCTCGAGACCAAAACAGAACATATCCAGAAAGGCGGAAAGCAGCCGGCATGTTGGGCTCACAGATCACAATCACGGGAAAGCAGTACTTCTGTACCCGCTGTCGGAAGTCACTAAGCCGACCACGCAGGCCTCGGGCATTCCATTGCATCACTACACTGCGGCGCAAGTCCATCGTTACAGAGGTGGCGTTAGTTTGTTGCGCCATTGTGAATTATTGCGATGCCGCCAAGAGCGGCTCAAATGCGTCGAAAAACTGAACAGCTGTGATGAAGCTGGAGAGTAGCACCCGCATTGAACGAACCAGCTGTTTCAGCATTTCTTTCACCTGCTGGCTGTCGAGGTTGCCGGAATTTTCAGCACGTGTGGCAACCAAACTGGGATGAGGCCTGGCGACGGCCTTTAATGGTAGAGCAGGCCACTCAACATCAAAGGCGGCAGGTAATACAACAGCTTCTGTCTGATCCTTTGCCTGTGACATTGCCTGTGACATTACAGCAAGAGTATTCTTAACGGGATTAGACTCAATCTGTTGTGGCACCTGAGCTGACGTTAACTCTGAAATTGACTTATCCAGGCTAGGCTTGCCTTCCGATTCCTTGTGTCGGCGTCGGGAACGGTGTTTGCTACGACGAATAGATGCAGCCGCTTCTTGATGAGTTGAGTTGTCTCGCACCATCTTTTTTAGTATACGTCTTTCGTTCCTAATTTTAGGACAGTCCTTAGCCATTGCTTCATGGGCACCCGAGCAGTTCGCACACTTGATAGTCTCCGTCTGGCATGTGTCATGAGGATGCGTACTGCCGCGTGGACGGCAGGATACCTCGTTTCGACAAACGGCACTCACATGTCCGATCTTGTGGCATTTGTGGCACTGAACAGGTCTTGGAACGTACATCCGAACTGGGTGTCTCACATAGCCCCCTTTAATGTGGGACGGGAGGGAGTCAGTTTAAAATACTAATTTAACGCACTTTGAGCGGCCGAAACGATGAACATCCACAGTGCGCGCCGTAGATTTGATCAGCGTGCAAAGATCGCTTTCACTTATCTCAGGGTCAATGTCGGTGATTACACCCGCAATAGTCTTTTTCCCATGTGCAAGAAAGGAATGGACTGGCATGTTGGTTTCCAAGCGCTCCAATTCCTTTCAGCTTGTCCACTGTAGCCTGAGATCTGACATCCACGGTCAGGACATTCTTCCAGGACATTCCGTTCTGACTTCGTCAACTGCACCGGGAACCAGCTGGTCGAAAAACTGGGTCAGGTGCTGTCTGTTTATAACATTCAGATTCGCCGTTGTCGTTATTGGTACGAAAGCGACGGAAAAGATCCCTTGCTTTTCAGCATTCTTCTTTGGTGTCTCACTCATTATTGATGTTCGGCGCAGCTTCCTTTTCAGGCGGCGCGACTGTACAGGCGTGTAGCTGCTGTCAGAATCCATCTCAGTCACTGGGGAGTCATCTGCCGAGTCTGGAAGCTCCACGTCCGCGGCGTTGAGGTGATCCGTCGAGTACGCCGCACTCATGTTCGATGGTGGCGGGTGAGCGCAGGAGTCGTGCGCCCGCCATTCCGAAGGATGACGAGATCACAAAATGCTCACAGCGATAGAAAATTCATAAAAATGGAAGAGCGCTAGCTTCAGGCGTTCGGAAACTTCCACTTCTTCTTCCATAGCACTAGCCGAACTTTTAAACGAGATCGAGTCATTCTTATATACATGATTACGGCTTTGCATTCAGCGTGTAGTAAAGTCAATATCAAGTGTTTAAAAGGGCTCGCGTTAAAAGTGAAGTTTCTTCACTATGGTCACATCTGTGCATGGTACTAACATGGATCCCGGGGCACGAAACTCCGAAGAGTGGATGTGCAGATCGAGCATATGATCCACAGAACCCCCTATATTCCTTTTAGAAATCGGAGAAGACGAACGATAAGCATTGCTTTTCCTCAGAAAGTTGAAATTCAGCCTCGATCATAGATCGCTATCTATCAAGCCACCTAAACGATGCGATTTCCTGCATGAACTAGAGGTGATCAGACCAAAATAGGATGACCTACTCGAATACCTAATGGGAACAGTAAATGAAGAAGTCATCATTAAATGGTGTAAATGCAGCTTGGTGAAAATACATGTGGTGGCCATGGTGTTAGTAGTAGTTTAGGTAATACGACGACGCCTCCGGAGGAGACACACACTTGTTCCTACTTCCTTTGTCCGCCTCGAGATGGCGATAGCGGATGTCCGGCCGACCCTGCCTGCTAGCGAGCTTGTTTTTAGTTGCGTCCTATGTGCTTCGTGGACTGAGTGTACGTATTCGTGCTGTGTGAAAACTCCAGCGCCGCGTGAGCTTATATGTGAGAAGTATGTGTCACTTCCTTGCTTGCAGTTTAGTGTCTTCGCGAAGGCGATATGAGGTAACGACCGGAAGGTGGCGCGCCGTGCTGCATCTCGTTTGAGTTCGTATGTATTTGTGCGTCTCTCGCTCTCGCTTGCTCGCTAGTCTGCTGTACAAAGCCGCCTAATAAAGATAGCGCGCTCAACTCTTTACTCGGACAGATTTTTACATTATAATAGCCTATGTCGAGGTACTATGCACGACCTTACTAACTCTGACACTGATGCTCCGATTTATTTTAAACAGATGCCGGTACATGGCAATGTTATCATTGCTGACACGTTAGTTTGCAGGCCAAACAGTATAAGTGGTTTTGAAGGCGAAATCGCTGCTGATAACGATGTGCTGAATAACGGTCGCAACCACCACGTTGGGGCGCCGTATTGTGTTTTACTACATTCAATTTTCACCATTTTATTCTATATTTTGCACTGCCCAATGTCGCCCACACGATTTCATGAGGTGCGCGATATGTATCTATATTTTTAATATTTCAAGCTGGTACTTGTATGAAGGCAGACGAGCTACACATAATGACGTGCAGCGCAAAAGAAATTAAGCATGTGGCAGTGTCTGGCATGCACAAGATTTATTTTGACTCATGCCAGTGAAGTGGAGCAATCATAATTAGGGCAAGCAGGTCTTGCAAGGGAAAAAAGAGTAGTGACGTGCTGTAGTGACAAAACGTTTTTAACAAAATATTTACAGCAGCAGACACACAGCAACTATACACTGTAAAAGTACTTCTGTACATCACACAGTTCACCAAAACGTGTGGATATATTCCTAACGTTGGCAAGTAGGCCGGCCCTAATATAGACGAACAAATAGGCAAACGGACATTTTATGCAGAGAACCCGTAGCTCTATGTGACGCGCAATTAAACATGCCTCTCTTTTAAGCCAACATAACAATATATTTTTAAGCCGAGAGAGGGCTGTCAGCAGTCTGTATTGATGGCGGAGAAGTCTGGAAGCCCAAGTTAAAAGTTTACAACTGTCGCAGTTCCTTAGAAATAGTTCTTATCGAAGTTAGAAAATCTCGGCACCTTTGCTTGCGCGCTAACTAGTTTCTTAGCAACAACTGTGGTCTAATACGATATTGTTACGAAGCGGCATGCCGATGAAAACAAGTGAACAGAGAACAGAAAGATGTGCGATGACCATGAGATAAAGTTTTAATGAACTGTTAGCGGGCCTAGCGCGAGCGCTCCTGCCCGCGCCACTGCCCGCTTCTTCTTGCTTGCTCATCCGTAACATGACTCGGGACCACCGAGCGATCGTCCCGATCGAGGACGAGGAAGTTTACCGATGTTGATGATTTCATGGCGTAATGATGGGCTTGTCTAGATGATTGAAGAAAAAGAGGAAGAAGGAAGAATAGAACGGCTTGCCAGCACGATAATTCCCGATGAACCTTGGCCCAGAACACTCTCAGGCCACACGTTGCCACGGCTCGATGGCGGAGGCCAAGGCACGCACCGCATTGCATAGGCTGGGGAGGATGTCTTTAAGTGTAGCGGTGTCTTGGGTCGTGGGGTCTTTGGTCGGCAGCTCTGGCCAGTGGGGTCAGATAAGGTCGTTCGGGTCTCTCTTGTGGTCATGTGTGGCGTCTCGGGTCAGTCACTCCTTCGTCGTGTCTTGTGGTCGGGGCGGGGGGACGGAGCGGAGGAACGGCGAGGTATTGCTGGATACGGCGGTTATATCATAGGTATAGGTATTTTTCATCAGCGTGCTTCTGGAAGAGGAAATAAATCAAATTGGTGCCCTAATTAGGAAGGCATATAAGCTCGCATTAGGACTGTCCCCCCCCCCCCCCCCCCACACGCATCGACGCAAAACCTCATAGAGCTAGGTGTATTCAAAACCTATAACGAACACAGCGAAGCGGCCACATTGTTTCAGAAAGTCAGGCTAGCACAATCCAAGGTAGGAAGGCACCTACTAACGAGACTTGGCCACCGAGACGCAACAAAAGAGATAGAAAATTCGATTGACGCACCACAAAAGATTAGGGAAACATTCGTGGTCAGCCCTATACCAGAAACGTGAGCCCCCTACACAACACAAGGAGGAGAGAGGCTAGGGCAAGAGCTCTAGGCCGAAGCCTGGCAAAGAAATCAAGCGTCCTCTACGTAGCTGCTTCCACGTACAGAGACAGAAAAGCGGCGGTCGCAGCCGTAGTTAAAAACCAGGGGAAACAAATATGCAGCATGTTAATTAGGACCGGTGATGTAAACACGGCGGAGGAGGTGGCAATAACTTTTGCCATCACGGAAGCAAACAGAGACAACAAGAGCAATACAATAGTAACAGACTCACAGGCCGCATGCAGAAACTTCCTAAGAGGAAGGATAAGCAGGCAGGCCGGTACCCTCCTCAAGGAGGCGACAAAACTAAAAAAAGAAATCTAGCAGAATGTGGTACGGGCACGTGGGCACGGAGGGCTGGAGGTAAACCTTTAAGTCGACGTGATAGTTCAAGGTTACACAAACCGAGCGAGTGATGACAAGGGGAAAACCAACACTACTTCGAACAGCTACGGTGACCTCACCATGTTTTGGAAGTTAGGGCGCCGTAAATACCCGCTTCCCCACAAGACACTCACAAGACATCAAGCAACTACCTGGAGACGGCTACAAATTCATACCCAAGTCGCTACATATTCTGTAAGATTTGGCCTACGCAATACACTCCAGAATGCGTGTGGTGCGAAGAGATAGCCACCCTCTACCACTCTTTATGTGGCTGTCCGGCGTGGCCGATAGAGCTCTAAAGTACAAACCCGTCAGTTGAGCAGTGGGAGGGGCTTCTGTCTAGCTCAGCTAGCGCTGGTCGAGCGGGCCGAAGAGGCAGCAAGAACCAATGGGATCCTGTACTTAGGAACACCACCTATAGCTCACTACCCCAACCCCTGATCCCCTTCCCATTTTGCGGAATGAAGTTTTATACTACTACTACTCCCATACTTTAGTTTTCTCTCGTCCATGTCTGCCTCTGCGCTTCCGAAAGTTATGAGAGTGGCTATGACGATCGCTATGACTGCTTCCTCCGCCTCTATTGATAGTACAGTATTGAAGAAGATAAGGGACGTGTACCAATGCTCGCGAGTGGAAATGTTTCTTCTTAGACTATTCTGCCGTGTACACGCGGGATGTTTCCGATCCGAAAGAGTAGTAAGTATGCAAAGCCTTCGCTCTGACCCCACCTCGTTGTTGCTCGTGTGATAGATGTATTTCTTGGAGAGAGCAGGAATCAATGCACACGAGCCAACTTTCTATGATCTTGGCACACCAAATAGTTATATTCTTTATTTGCGATGTGATCTCTTCTCTTCGTACTGCACCTGCTATGCTGATGTGGTGCCGTAAATTGGCCTTAAGCCGAGACACGCTATATTAGACGGCTGTGGAAAAAATTACCTCTTTTCAGTGCAACTCGCAAGATACTTGTGCCTTTTATTGTGAGACGAGAGATGCTGTAGTGATGGGCTCAACAAACTGCAACCGCCTGAATTTAAAGACATTCGCTTGTGCGTTTCGACTTGACATCGTAGTGGAGGATGGACCTCGGGTTCTTTAACGTTCAGTGACCGCGTGACTAAGCTGGGCTTCACAGCCTCTTTCACCAGCGCTTGGTTACTCAGCCTTGCTATGAATTAGACGCGGGCCGGTTCAAGTGCGACAACACTCTGGCGCAGGCATCAGGATGGCGTGTAGCCATACTTAAAATAGCTTACGCTTGGACAAAACGGCTTAGTCGTGATACACCTCGGCAATATCTGTAAGTGAACTGGTACCATTGTAGCCAAATAAATGAAAAGTTGTGCATAAGCAGAGCTTATTTCTTTAAAACACGCACTATCAACCAGTTTTCTGTAGTCCCTAGCTTGGTTCTATGCTCCTGGCCGGAGAAAAAACGTGGTAAAGAACGTGACATTAGCGATAGCGAGTGAAACTGTCCTGCATAAGCTAGCAGACAGGCATCTAGATTTTAGAGTCTAGACAAGGAAGCAGTGGCGCAGCTGCCACAACAAAATGTGCTTTCATGTCTGTTGCCTGTCTGCAACCTCTATGCGGCAGCAACGCAGCAGAAGATGCGAGAGGTCAGGCTACGCAATCCAAGGAATGCATGGCGAGCCGTACACCATGACGTTTAATACAGCGCATCGTACTTGGCTCACGCACGTCGTGTACGAAATGCGTATAAAAACGTGGGTAGACAGTATGTCGGCAGCGGCTGTATAGCGTTGCTGAGTACAAAAGCTGCAAGGGTTATATAACTTTATAGCTTAGGTTGTATTAAATATAAGTAGACTGATAAACGATTACACCATAAATTATATGATTATAAATTTTATCTGTATGTTAAATAGTGGCCGTATATTTGTATGTCGACAATAGGTTAACTGAACTACTTCCAGACTTTATTCAGTCTAGATTAATTAGTTTGCTGCGATTGGAAATGGAACCGTAAGGACGTTAAATCATGTATGTTTGTATAGGTTACATGAAGTACGACTTAATTACACATTTTAAGATTTTAGCTGAGGATTATTATTCAGTTAATTGGGAAAAGAATTTATCTTCAGGCTACCACATCAACCGTTTGCAGCTGAAAATGACTCCACGATTACAATTCAAAAGAAACGCAAAAACAGTGAAAACCTTGTGTTAACTAAGCTAACCTTTGTCAGAATCAATCACTGAAATCTTGCAGTGCAATGCCATCCCTTCCTTTCCGTAAGGCTTTATTATTTTTGCCCATCCGAGGTACTACACGAACGCACCAATGACCTGTCGGGCGCGCTTGGCCAATAGGTAAAGAGACCATGAAATTGCTAGAAAGGTCTATGATAAACGTTTTGAATGAGTAGAAAGAATTATTTCGTGCGTTCCCCCAAAATGCAACTCTTTAGAAGAAAGCTAACCATTTATTATTTCTTAAAAACTGCGTTTTTTGAAATTCGCAGACTGCTCGGCTCTCGCGTGGCGCTGAAATTTGGAATTATTCTGCCGTGTGTACCTACGTCATTACTACTGAGGTTTACAGGCCACGACAAGCTGCCATCGGCTAAAGCCACGACGGCCACTACGGCACGGATGTACTTCAGGTAGCTGCGAAAGTCGTCTGCTCGAGCGCTGCATACACTGCATACGTGAACCGCTGACCCTAGCGCTTCGGTTCGCGATGTTAACCGAGAAAGTGGTAGCGTCTGACCTAAAGTGTGCGTCGGCGCCGGAGTGCGAAAAGAGCACGAGCTGGACTGATTCAACACCGTACTGATTGCATACTTTTTTTTCAGATCATTTAAAATAGGCACATAAAATAGGCGGTGTCAACCTTCGTGTACCGACTGACGGCGCAGCAACAGCGTGCTGCATTCCCGTCTTGTCTTGGCAACATCACCATTTGCGCGGTGTGTTGATAATTAATTAGAACGTGCATCAGAAATGGTCTGTCCTCTGCTGCATTGCGAAAGTACACAAATTTGCATTGGTTAAGTTGAGCACCGGATGCCGCCCACTTAACGCAGAGATGCCGTCAACGAGCGCTGCGGCCGACGGCACTCCGGTCGTGCGCTGGTCCCTGGTCATCGCTAGGCCTTGCTTGTTTGGCATCGAAGCCACGGCGGACAGCGTTTTGGAATCAGCCGTTTCGCTGTCTCTCTAGCGTAGCAGGTCGCTTGACCCTGTGCGCGATTCTTGTGGGTAGCTGCGGAAATCGGTGACAACTGCGCTGCTAAACTGCATGTGCCGAGCTGCTTTGCTGATGTTTTGCGCCGTCGATTCCGGCTCCGACCATGCGTACACATGAGATAAAACACTCGAGAACGTTATGCATTTCCACTTCCTAAAATATGTGTGAAAAGACTTAAAAAAAGAACGCAAACTGCCCTTTTTGTTAATCGCAATTCTTAAATTTTGCGCACGATTAAATCGTGCTCACCTGTACTCCGATAACCAAATTTTGTAGCGATCATCTGTCCAGGCCCCTAGAAAAGCCGAGCGCCAGGCCGGGGGACGCTTGTATCCATTTTTACCGGTGGGTGTCCGGCGGTGGGTTTCGAACTAACCACCTGCCGCAGCCGAGACGGGCGCTCTAACCATTAGGCCACGGCTGCATTAACATTTGTTATGCACCACGAGAGATGCGTCTCGCTGACCATCACGAAAGCACTCGTTCTGACAAAACATTACTACTGCCTGTTTGCACGCGTGCAACTCGCACGCTCGTCTGCCAGCTTGCATGCAGAGTCGTCGTAACTCCACCATTGGCCAAACCGCAGACGACGGTTCCAAACTACTGAGTCGGGAGACTGACCGGCAGTGCGAAAAAATAAAGGGTCTTGTAGGAAGCCGGGATCGGCCGGAGTGCACTGTAACCTGTGCTGAATGAGACATGGATATGAAGGTAAGTGGTCATCCGCGGCGTCCGCGCGGTATGTGCTAACAGCAGCTTGCCCACCTGCGGGCATGCGCTCGCGAACGACCCGGGTTGTTCGGGCTGCTTACGCACACGATTGCGAGGGTCCCATAAACTTAAGAAACCGGCGGCCGAGGAGGATACGAGGCAAGGTTGAAAGCTATGCAAGAGTAGACTGGAAGGGAAGGCAGACACCGATGAATGCGTGGGCGATGCTCGGGTTAACAGGCGCGACAAACCGGAAGTTTGCGAACCGAGCTTCGCCCGATGGAACTCGTTTCATGGACAAAGCGTAGTTAACGAACTGATTTCTTCGTTTTTCTCTCGTGTCTTGGAGGGTTGAGTTGAGAGGGGAGAAGAGAAGCGGCCAATTTAGTTGCCGATATCTCCGGTATAACTGAAGCTAGCTCCAAACGTCTTGCGAGGTAGTACCTATCTCTCGACCGATTTGCGTTACCTCATTTTAGGCGATTCATTGCCCCTTTAACTACAGTTTCAATGCCGCCTTTTTATACTGCTTTGTGGGTGGATGGACACTTTGTGGGAGAAGGGTTACGACATCTGGGAGATTGATTCAGTGTTCACAATGTTGGTAAGCATGAGTCTTTAGTCTGTGGCGCGAGTTGTCAAGTGCGCCCGTTAATTACATCTGAATGGGGCAGCCTCGGATTGCATTTATTTTGATCCATAGTGCCATAGCCAGAAGACATATTTTAGTGGTAACTGTACCTGAGTTTGTAATAAGTGAGTGGATATAACTGTGTGGATGTCATTTTATAAGGCTGGTTATATTATAAGGAGGGAAAGCTGTGGGTTAGCCTAGGCGCTGTTGTCTACCCAAAAGCCTATGTAGGCGTGAGGTAGGCGTGAGTGCAGTGGTATAAGATGCGATTAGGAGAGTTCATACAGAGAGTTCATGCGCCAAAAGCTGGCGCAGTTTTAGGTGGGGGTATTGTTTGGAAGGTGTAGGTCTCTGGTATATGCTGTGCGAATCATTGTTACATGGGAGGCTTTCACAGTTCCTGAGATAATGTAAGGAATAGCAGATGTTACACGGCTAAGAAAAATCCGAGATACACTGTGTCCGCCACTTTCATTTTGTGTGTTGGTTAATCTGCATATAGGAGAAACATACTGTTGGCGCTTGCTTTCAACTGGTCAATTACTGCATCATTTATTCCACCATACTGTTGGTGCAATCTCTATATCGGGATAGTCGAACGTCTGGTATCTGAACCAGTGGGACTTGAGTCTCGGGCTTTTTAAGGACGACAGTATGTATTTCGGATTTTCCCGACGTGCGGGCAACGCCAAGACTCCTACTGTGGGATCGGACGATATTTATATTAATTTAGTTGTTTCCTCTATTAAACCATAGTCCCTGCTGCAGTCCGGTGGGTGGCAGCATCTGCGTAGTTCTGAGCTTACGGTAACAGGTCCGTGCTTTCTGCAGTGTGAAAAATGTTTATTAAAGAATACCGAAATTTTCTGGCAGCGGTTCTCGCAGAAAGTTTCTGTTCAGCAATGTTTTCTGTTTTTAAGGTTTCGGTGATTTCAAAGTTTTTGGTGTTTAGAACTCATAGGAAAGTTTCTGTAAATTGACAGAAATTTTCGGTTACACTTCGTTTTCTGTTTATTTTGTCGGAGTAAAAAATTATTCTAATATATCTTTTTTCACTTGTTTTTTATTTCAGAAGTTTTTATACCTGTAGAAACAATAAAATCGCATTAAGCGCCTATTTATTCAATGAACGGCATTTTTAGGGCGAAAGCCTTGCTAACTGCATCTCAGAAATATCTGTCGGCGCTGGCAGTACTCGGTGTCACCCGTAAAGTTGACCGCGCATCAGCTTGTTGTATTGCCACCGAAAAGGCAAGTGAAAAAATGCATAACAGATAGCACTGTAGCAGGGAGCCAACCTCCCTCCTCGTTTGGCCTAGTATATGCTCATGGTTACCAACAACGGATTTCAATGTGGCGCCACTAGTTATCGTTTTTGGAATCGAAATTTTGACGCAGGTGATTGTCCGACAGTGCTTTCGGGTTTGTCATACTATTTCACTTTCTAATAAGCATTTACGTACTGTTTAAGTAAAAATTAGTCTGCGGTAAAAATAGAACAGACGACAAAAATATATCGAACTGTTAGTCTTACAATAAAGATTTCGGTTGGAAAAGGAAAATAAAAAAAAGCTTTTTTTTCCCGAACGGATTTCCGTCAATGAAGTAGAAATGATATTCTCTGTACAGGGACAGAATAATTTTTACAATACTTGTGAAGTCACACTCATTTTTTACACTGTAGATGCCTTTTTGCCTTTGCCCAAATATTAGCGCTTAGTCTCTGTGTAGTCACCGTGTACTTTGTCTACCTGGTCTGGTTCAGGGATGGCTTAGGCATAGTTGCAATTTCAAATTTATATTTTGAAGTGCTATGTATATTATCAGGCACTCATCATTATCAAAGACATTAGGTAGATGTAGTGGTAGGATCGCTTCCAGCCGGTAGAAGACAGCTTGGTGTGGGGTTTCACTTCTGATTACAGCATAACTTGCGGCATGGACAAGTGTTATTCGAAACCGAAAGCGATGTTTGGATAGAGTTCTTGCTCGCTCAGGTACCGACTCAGGTTGTTCAAGACAGCACGCTCCATCAAGTTTTGGTTTGAAATTAATTCGCCATGATACAATTGTTGTGGACTGCATCTCTTTCAAAATCATTTGTAGATCTATTCCATGAGAGCGGTAAGTTATATTATTGCGGCGACAGATTGTTTTATTACTAATGCATAGTTTTCTTGGACGTGTAGGGTAGGCGTAGCTACAGCTGGGTGTCCAGACGTTTCCTTTTTCGTCAGAGATTCGAACGTCCAGTTTAGGGTTGGCCATCTTGAAGTATTTGTGAATGGAGGCGGTGAGGGTTAAAATATATTTGTTTTTAGACATCAAATGATATCCTTGTAAGAAGCCATAAATTTTCCGACTGCCTCCTGGATGACAACTTTGAAGGCGTCGAAGGAGTTGCCTTTGAGAAGCTGTAGGAGGATCGTATGCCACGTGTTTAAATGACTTTAGATCACCACCCATACGAACGAAAATTACCATGCACTGCTTCAAAGCTAGCACATGACTACATATTTTTCGATTTTCTTTGCCAGTTGGGCACGCATTTGCTTCTCAGACAATGCACTCACAAGCGCGTAATTCGTTTTTTACCGTAATGAAAAAAATTACAAAATATGTTTGTGATTGAGGTCGCGTACATATGAAATTTACCGCTTGCATTGCTCCTTCGGTGCAATGAACAGCCTGGTTTTGAAAATGCAAGACAGTGGGCAGAATTGTATTCCGGGCATGTTATCTTTTTAACAGCATGAAAGAATCCGTCGTTTCCCAATGGGGGTCACTGTTTTGTGCTGCACTAATGCAGCAATGCATTCGAGTCGAAACGTTCAGTGTATCTCGGATTTTTCTGAGCCGTATAACATATGCTATCCCTTACGTTATCCCAGGGGCTGCGAAAGCCTCCCATGTCACAATTATTCGCACAGCATATACCCCAGCCCTAAACCTTCCCAAAAATACCCCCACCTAAAACTGCGCCAGCTTGTAGTGTATAACATTGTGTATGAATTCTCTTAATCGCATCTTATGCCACTGTATGCACTGCATGCAGCGCTCGAGCAGATGACTTTAGCAGCTACCTAAAGTGCGTCCGTGGCATAGTGGCCGTCGCGGCTGCAGCCAATGGCAGCCTGTCGTGGCCTGTCACCCTCAGTAGTTGTGACGTAGGTACTAATGTCTTCAAAATAAAACGGAGCACGGACCAGTGCAAAACGTTCTCTTCGTCAGTGTGGCTGATGAGGCGAACACCAAGAGTGTCAAGCTGATCATCCGGATGTCCTATACGCACCCACGATACACACATGAGCATCGGCTTGCAGGACGCGCCAAGAAACGAAATTTGTTTCGTTCGTGTGCTTCGTTTTATTTTGGGGGCACTAGTGCTCAGGGCAGAATAATTGCAATTGGTTAGGTGCTTGTACCTCGTCGTCAAAGTTTGCGTGGCCAATGTAGGCCATTGCTCTCGTATTAACTCTAATGGCTTTCAGGACACGAATCTCATCAAAGAGGAGAATTCCATGGCGCTGAAAACATTTTTTTCATCGTACAACAGTTTGCACCTGTGTTCACTCTTAGTACGCATGCAGATCGGTTTGGGTCAAAACTCCCGTTAAATATAGTGGCAGGAGTGCAGGAAGAAAACGAGAACTGGAAATTGAGGCACCGCACTGCCGCGTTTGTGCAGAATGTGCAGGACAAAAGATCATGCGTCGACGATTATCATGCCTATATCAATGAAGCACTTACTGGCCAGTGACTTTTAGATCAGGCTCGCCGTTTTTTTGAACTGCGGTTACACCGCTTATGATTGATGTTTTAATGCTTTGAAAGTATGCAAAGGAAACGAGATAGCAAACACATGGCGACAAAAAATTGGGAGAGGACCAGAATGACGAGGAAGAGGGTGAGAGGGTGAAATGTTTGGCGGTAACAGGACGAACTTAGAAAAAAGTTAGCAAAAAGAAAAAGAATTAATAGATAAAGATGGACTCTGTCTTCGGTGTAGGGCCAAAATGTCAGCGTTAAGCGAATGATAGGTGAAAGAGAATGCACAGACGATAAAAGATTCTGGTGATTCCTCAAGAAACAAGCTGAGAGTCTTAAAGGAACAATTGGTGTTAGACCGTGCATAAACATTACATTAGGCTATGCGCATAAGCAAATTGAAAGATGCTCTAATGTTGTCACGTGAAACGCTTTAGGTGAACCTAGATGCCTAGCCACATGTGAACATTTTTACGGCATTTAATAAATCCCCTCAGCGCGGGTCCTTGGTTGCCGAGTCAGGAACGTTAACCTAGCCTACGGAGACCCATTCGTACGATTATCGTGTCGTCTTTAAAGAATACTGGTAGCTTACGAGAGCCGTTTCACGAGTTCGTGGTGATTAAACAGCCATATAATGGAGGGAGTGAGCCTCGTTATGCAAGCATGCTCCAAGCGACAATATTCTAGAATATTTGAAACAAGAATACATATTACTAGAGTGCTTTGAAGCTACAATTTACAGGTATGCACCAATATACGATACGGTGGTAGTTTTTAACCAACAGCTTAAATAATCACTGGTTTTGTCCACTCCAGGCACGACTGCGTTTTTGTACGGTGAAATTACGCTAACTGGGTCTCGGAAAAGAAGTCGCCAGCCCGAGCTGTTGAAGGTCGCTCATCATATCCTTACTGGTTGAGGTTATGTGTCTCCTATCAGACAAATTTCAGAGCATGGCCAATATTAAGCTGGAGTCAAGATTAATCGACAAGTATTTTGCCTGTAGTACCGTTTCAGGATAAGGTGGAAAGTGTATGCACCAAACCTGCAAATTGCTCCAGTAGCTTACCTCTCGTTTGCGATTTGGCGCCCAAGAAATAGAGGGTTTACAAAAGTATGTCTGGCAACCGTGAGCGGCACCCTGATCCCGCGCTGGCTGCCATATTTTGTTCGCTCCATCCGTTCGCTTCGTGTCCGTCCGTCAGCGCTCGCCGTTCTGTTCGCGCTTTTCACGTTTAACCTAGTGTGCTGTGCTTGGACCTCTGTTCGGTCCCTGGCGGTTTCTGTTAGAGACGCTAGAAGCGTATTTTGACAGCCGAGTGGCGGGACCCACCGGCTGCGCTGCAGAGCGCAGTTACAAATTGCTCTACGAGTCGTGCATGCCCCCCCCCCCCCCCCCCTCGGCAATCCGCAGCGTCATCCCTATCCAGGTACAGTATCCAGAGTTCTGTAATGTGGATTTTTTTTGTCTGTGCGCCTTTGCTGTTTACTTAAATGCCCATGAGAGATCATCGCGAGTTTGTTTGCTTGGTTTGCGCAATCACCGTCGCTCATCCCACTGGAAGATACTTGGTTGGTGAAATGAGCGAGGATGCATTTTATTTTATGATAAAAGGATCATGCGTAATTTGACGTAAGTTGGACTGGCGCTTAGCACTTTCCTTCCCATGCCGTCGACGCAGTAGTTGGCATTAGTCTCGGAAATAATCGGGGGCTGCGTAAAAAAAAAAAGTGTCATGGTAATTTGTGCTTCCAGTGATTGAATATTGATTGGTGTGCGATAGGCGATGACGAGTTAATAAAATATTTGTAATTAATTGATCAGTTGATGAAATAAAGAAACAAAAAAAGGAAAAATTGGAAAGTAAGGGTTTAAAGGTGTCAGAATGAAAAACCAGTGCTTGGTGATGCTAAGGAAGAAAATTTAGAATGTGTAATTGATTAATTGAAAAAATTGAAGAATGTGTTCAAAAGTGTCAAATTGTTCAGAATGGAAAGCCGATTGTTGCTGACGCATGCGTATTGGTGTATAAAAATATAAAACGTCAAATGAAATAAAATAAAGAAATGATAGCAATATAACATAACATACATAACATAGAAATATAACATACATAACAACATATAGCATACTACACTTGTGTGTAGTATGTTACTTTTGATGAATTCATATTTAACTGCATTGTATTCTTTTCGCCCCCCCCCCTGCTAGGGCCCAGTTAGGGCCTGCAGTATTTGATAAATAAAATAAATAAATAAATTAAAAAATAAATAAAAGAGCTAAAATATAACACGTGCAGGAAAAACATCGTGGGTTTGTGTGTATGATAGAGAGATACTATCGCGTTATACCTTTAACGGCGGAGCTTAAGTGGCCCCCTAATTTTTCTATAAAGATATGATATAATATAAATCTGATTTTATGAACACAGCCAGTTGCACAAAGCACAAACACTTCGCAGTAATGTGAGTTGACTTTTCAAATTTCTTTTCGTTTCAGCCGAGTTCTTGCTCCCCCGAGTTCCTCGAAGCTTCCAATGTCAGCGCTTTCATATGAGATTACGGCTTGAAATGTTTACTTTCTGACAGAGGGAATAAACAAGAAATCGACATATTTAAAAATTCCAGTGAATTTCAGGTAGCTGTGAATTAGCGAACCATCGGGTGACTCGAAAAAACACAAAAGTGAAGCGCACGCTTCGTTATTTTATCGGCCGCGCTGGCAGGTATACAACCTGAGCTGCGCGCTCTGGACGTGGACTGGTCGAAACGGGCTGTACGTGAACATGTTACAACACACTAGTGAGATGTCATCTTTTCCTGATTTTCTAGACGCCTAGGGTTTGGCAGCCGCTTGCTTTTGCAGCGTGAAACACGCACCTCGGGCGCACTAGACAACCGTATTGCTCTCAGCACTAAGCACTACCATTTCGTACGACTGTGAAAAGTAGTTTCGGTAATGATGCCCGTGTCTTAAATCAAATACACAATGGTAAATGCAACCTACGTACAAAATGTTTCAAAGAACGTATTTGCACAATAGCGTTCGTTATACATTGCTCCTTCTCCCGTGTCCTCCATCGCAGCATAAGTTTATCCTTCAAGTTCACAAGGCTACATAGCGCGCAAAACAATTAACCTTGCTGTTTTAGGTGATAGCACATTCTGTGAGCTAGCTCCCAGTCAGAGGGACGTGCAGTGATGCTTTACATGATGCAAGTGATCGTTGTAAAGCCGATTAAGGCTGCAAACGAATGGTCGCATACACGCGTATACCTTGATTCCGTGCGCGTCTATGACGGTGCGCTGGCTGCAAAAGGGCACGCAACATGCTGGCATCATTCCGAATAGAACTTGGGGCTAACAGTGACTGCTTGGATGTTAAAAAATTAAACAATCGCTTGTGAGCATTCCAATGCACCTTTCGGTGCATGCACGGGTTCTACGAAGGCGCACGTTGACAGTGTACTCGATGGGAGGCGCGGGCGGACTGAGCAAAACATGGCCGCCGCGCACAGTTTCTGTTTCTTTCACTAGATGGCGCTAAGTTTTGTAAAGCCTCTATTGCATGTGCTTACCTTTGTATTTCATGGATAATATGAAATTCTTCTCTTAACTGTATCATCATCATCATCATCATCATCATCATCATCATCATCATCATCATCATCATCATCATCATCATCAGCCTGATTATACCCACGGCAGGGCGAAGGCCTCTCCCATATTTCTCCACTTAACCCGGTTCCGTGCTAGCTGCATACACTTGACCCCTGCGAACTTCTTAATCTCATCCGCCCACCTAACTTTCTGCCGCCCCCTGCTATGCTTTCCTTCCCTTGGAATCCAGTTTGTTACCCTCAGCGACCATCGGTTATCCTCTCTTCGTACTACATGTCCTGCCCATGTCCATTTCTTCTTAATTTCCACTAGAATGTCGGTAACTTGAGTTATTTCTCTGACCCACTCTGCACGCTTCCTATCTCTTAATGTTACCCCTACCATGTTTCGTTCCATAGCCCTCTGGGTTGTCCTCAACTTAAGTAGAACTCTCTTGGTTAGCCTCCACGTTTCAGCCCCATAGGTGAGTACAGGCAAGATGCAACTGTTGTATACTTTCCTCTTGAGCGATACCGGTAAGCTGCTAGTCATAATATGCCAGTGCTTGCCAAATGGTCTCCATCCCAATCTTATTCTTCTTGTTATTTCCTTTTCATGGTCCGGATCTGCGGTTACTACCTGTCCTAAGTAGACATATTCGCCTACTACTTCCAGTATTTCGCTACCTAATGTAAACTTCTGTTCCTTCCCGAGGCTGTTGAACATTGCCTTAGTCTTTTGCATATTGATTTTCAAGCCTACCTTTCTACTTTTTCTTTCTAGGTCATCAATCATTATTTGCAGGTCATCCCCCGAGTTGCTTAGCAAGGCAATGTCATCAGCAACTCGCAGATTACTGAGGTATTCTCCATCTACCCTTATCCCTAACTGCTCCCATTCCAAGTCTCTGAATACTTCCTCTAAACAAGCTGTGAATAGTACTGGGGAGATTGTATCTCCTTGCCTAACACCTTTCTTTATGGGAATTTTGTTACTTTCTTTATGCAGAACTATGGTTGCTGTGCAGCCACTATATATATCTTCTAGCACTTTCACGTACGGCTCGTCTACCCCCTGATTTCGCAATGCCTGCATCACCGCCGAGGTTTCAACTGAGTCAAATGCTTTTTCGTAATCAATGAATGCTATGTATAAGGACTGGTTATATTCCGAGCATTTTCTATCACCTGACTGATGGTATGGATATGATCGATAGTAGAGTACCGTTTCCGAAACCCTGCTTGATCCTTTGCTTGATTGCAGTCTGAGGTTGTCCTGATTCTATTAGCGATTACCTTAGTAAATACCTTATACGTAACAGACAGTAAGCTGATTGGTCTGTAATTTTTAAGGTCCCTAGAGTCCCCTTTCTTGTGAATGAGGATAATGTTTGCATTCTTCCATGGTTCCAGTACCGTCGATGACACCAGGCACTGCGTATACAGGGTGGCCAGTTTTCCTAGCATGATATCCCCCCCCGTCCTTCAGCAAATCTGTAGTTATCTGATCCTCTCCAGCTGATTTCCCCTTTTTCATAGTTTCTAGTGCTTTCTTGACCTCGTCCTTCGTCACTGGTGGGACGTCTGACTGTTTTTCCCTACCGCCAATCTCATTACGGTCCTGACTACTTTGGCTATTGTAAAGATCTGTATAGAACTCCTCGGCTATCTTGACTATCTTGTCCATATTAGTGATGACGTTGCCTGCTTTGTCCCTTATCGCATACATCTGGTTTTTGCCTATGCCTAACTGTATACGGATCTTTTTTTCAGGACATTTGAGGCAGCGTGCTTGCACCGCAACGATTCAACTACTGACGAAAAACTATTCAAAAAATGGCCGGGTGAGGTCAAACTACCTGGAGAAATGCTGTCCCTGAACAAGCAATGCAATCTTACTTACCCAACATTGATCAAGACCTTCTACATGAAAGTATGTATACCTACGGCTCTGTTGCCTTTTAAATTGCCGGCTGTATGAAGTCGATATAGTTTCAGATATCTCTATTTTTCAGCGTTTAGGGATCCGGAACTGCATAGCGCAGTGCTTTGTTCCAGGCAAGCAGTTCAATGCCGCGGACTCCTATTGGCCTATGATACTCATAGACGGCTCTGAATGCCGTAAAAGGCCAAAATCGGTATGCATATAAATTATTGTTTTCAGGCGCTTATTGGATTGCACTGTCCATTTCGTCTTGCTTTAACGCAAATAATTAAGCAGATGACGCTAAGCATGTCTTGGCCAATACTAGGATATTGTTTGTTCTGTATATGAACGAATAGACATCATTGTGCCACCGGTACAATGATGTCACTTTTATTCTCTTAAAGAAGCTGGAGTGGAGCGAAGATACGACATCCTTTGATGTACTTGTTTATACACAACATTTCTGTCAGCACTGCCAACTTTCTTTTCTGTAGATTAACTTTTAGCATTTGAGTATTTGAGTTTCAGGTGGTTACTGAATAAACCTTGGTATGTCGTCACACTTTCAGACCACAGTCGCTGGCCTTGGTGTTTACGGTTTTATCAACGAGGTATACATAACTTAGTGAGGGAAGAAGGGTTGAAGGCAGGATGCGCAGAATGTCACCATCAATAGAGCCACTTGTAAAAATTTACCATAAAGGGCTGCAGTGATAGTAAGATTAATGAAATTCTAAATATTATTCCTAAGAAAAACTAGGGAGAGATTTTGCCACTTCAGTTTGAAAGAAACCAAATCATTTGATGCTTTAAAAATGCTACACAAAATCTCCATTTTCTGTGAAAGAGGAAGTAGTTATTTACGAGGGGCACCTAAATGTTCTGTAGTGGTTAAGGAAATACAGGTTTAAGCTAGTTTATTTTTGACCAGAGAGAGTAATTATAGTTACTAGTTTTGTCCTATAGTAATCTTGCAACTCTCCAACAACGCAGGGAAAAAAAGAGACGGCTTGACTCCACCTGCCAATGTAATTTCCTGCAATAGCCTCGAAATTTCGGCTGCCCACCTATATTGAGTGACTTCGAACATTATGTTGGGTGTTTTCCGTACAAATGTTGTGCGATGCCAAGTCGGCTAAATTTGAGTAGAACAAATACCCACGAAAAGTTTGGAGCTTTTCGGAATCCCTTAGTCAAACTGTCTCTGACTTTACACATCCTCAAATAACGATGCTATAGCGGGCTTTTTGGGACAATTGTGGTTGGGTGGAAGTTGAAGATGAGAGCTTGACGATCACTGCGCTTGAGAGAAAAAAGGCGGAGTGCTTGGCTTGGGAGATACCCATGAGAGTCCTCACTCCTTTCTTATTAAATATTTTGGCTTCTGGGATGCTGCGCCGAGCTGGGCAGATGCTTCTCATAAGAGTAGTAGTTGGATTTGACGGCGTTAAGCACTGTTTCGCATGATCGCATAAACATTGCATGATCCATTGCCTAATATATACAGGCTGCATGTAGCAGTACTCGTACTACAGTGAAGATATAAATAGTTTGGCTTTTCGCAGGTGTTAGCGGTTATATAGCTACGAATGAATAGAAGTGATCTTTTTTAACAGAACAGGTGGACATCTTGCTTTACGGTTATTTTCTATCTTATTAGCGTTTATTTTTGTAACAATATGCGAAAACATATCGTATCTGTATTGCAGATATGCATAAATGGAGATTGCAGAGTCCGGATAAAGCCGAAGAAGCCTCAAGCTACATCACAAAACAAAAATGCACGCTAAATAAATACTTGTTTCCCTCATGGTTGCATGCGAAATTACTTATAAGAATTAAACAATGGTCTTTGGTGATTTCCAGAAATTTGTGTACTCTGCAGGGACAATAAAATAAGAGTGGTTTGACGTGGTTTCACTGATAACTCGTTCAGAGGTACAATCCACAGAGTGAATTTATGCTTGTGGATGTTCGGGTCACCAGGGGGAACTCTTGATTGTATCAGAGGCCCAAATGGCGATTCAGTTTACGGGAGCTTGGTGGTCAACATCGAAGAGGATGCGGTTCTTTATACATGAATTTCGGTTTTGTTTCAATATGGCCGATGTCAATGTTTGGGCTACTCGAGTAAATTGTGAGGGTCGCTCAGGCCTATGATCAAGGTTCATGTGCACCATGGTGGAGAGGGGTTATTTGTTAATGTGTGGATGGGATAAAACAAAGTACTGCTTGTTTTTAACTTGCTGCTGTTTTGCTTCATCATCATCATCATCATCATCATCATCATCATCATCATCATCATCATCATCATCATCATCATCAGCCTGACTATACCCACTGCAGGGCGAAGGTCTCTCCCATATTTCTCCAATTAACCCGGTTCTGTGCTAGCTGCATCCACCTGACCCCTGCGAACTTCTTAACCTCATCCGCCCACCTAACTTTCTGCCGCCCCCTGCTACGCTTTCCTTTCCTTGGAATCCAGTTTGTTGCCCTAAGCGACCATCGGTTATCCCTTCTTTGCAATACATATCCTGCTCATGCCCATTTCTGCTTGATTTCCACTAGAATGTCGGTAACTTGAGTTATTTCTCTGACCCACTCTGCACGCTTCCTATCTCTTCATGTTACCCTTACCAGTTTTCGTTCCATAGCCCTCTGAGTTGTCCTCAACATTGCTATAATAACAAAGTTAAAGTCAGACTTCAAACCCGCCTTGCTCTTTCAACTTTGGTCGGGATGTAGAGCTGCGCTCTAAGAGTACAAAGTGTCTTACTAGCTGCGTCAATCAAGTGCCACAATTATATCTGACTAGTCCTGCATAACAGGAGAGTTTCTACGCCGTACAGCCATAGGAACAGGCTCAATAGCTAGGGAAAATATTTCTGCCATAAAATACTTTAATTGAATGTGTTTTCAACCTCGGCATTACGAAAGTGCTCTAACCATTGACGTACGTTGTATAAATAAGCACCCTGCCCCAGCCTGCAAGGCAGCAGGGTGGGGTCCTCCGGCTCCAGGATGAAAATTTAAACATACACTACACGAACAACTATTGTGATGTACATGGTATGAAGTCATCATGGGTAAAATTTTTTTATGTGCATCTGTGCTTACGTATGAGTCGAAATGCTGAAACAGCGCAAACAATAAAAACGTTTTTTTCATGGGCCTCTTGTGAAACAGACGAACGCCCTGAGGAAGAGAGTATGAAATTGTCCAGGCAGTGTCTGCCTATTTTCCTGCAGCGCATCAAAAAAAAAAAGAAAAAAAAAATGCAATGGTAGGCCCATTTTGGGATTAAGCTTCCATTGCCATGCTCCCTAGCGGATGAGCACTTTGCAACTCCCTAATCAATATTCCATTGGTATTTGCCTTTGGTCTCCCACCTGGTAATCTCCCTAGCGGATGAGCACTTTGCAACTCCCTAATCAATATTCCATTGGTATTTGCCTTTGGTCTCCCACCCGCTAATACAATTTATTCAAATTAGGTGTGGGTTACAAGTGGCTCAGCCAGCAACAGCATACGCGGTAGTTAAGACGGGAGCCATTGAGGCTGTTGCGTCGCACACCAGAAAAATATTTAAGTTACAAATACCATAATACCGTTACAGATTTTAAGAATATTCCCCAATTATTTGATAGAAAAAATTATCTCATAAAGCTCGCTGAAGTTACTTTGAGAACATGTCTGTAATGAATTTTTATTGTATTGTATTGCGGAAGCCGCATTTAATCCGTAATATTGAACCTAATTACCTAGTCGCTCTGGATGCCCATGGAGCCGTAAACATCAAATGAATCTCAGAAAATTCGTATCACGTTCTGAAATGACACAAAGGTGTAGGTAAAACCTCTCATTTGTCAAGGCGGCTGCACGCCTATGTTACTGAACGCGAAACCACCTATGTTCATTTTTCTTTCTGCCGAACCAAGGAATACGCGTGTAATCTATAGCTGCCTTTGCGGTTGGTGTGTCCGCAATCCTTATTTTCCTGCAAATCGGACAGGGCATTTTTCTTGTATGGGCAGAATCAATGGTTTACACTTCAACACATGCACCGGTTGCTTTCTCCTCCCTGCTGTTTGGAAGGCTGCCGTTCTTCCCTTATGGCATTAAAGGCTCATTTCCAAAGTGCGACGCTGCGTTCCTGCGTAGACGAAACCGTCCTTATCCGCTACAGCGTCTGCTATGTGGGAATCGGCCTTGGTGGACTAAAAGGGGATTTTTAGCAACAATTCACTTGTTTTTAAATCGAAGCAGCCAAAAAGAGGTGGTCGTGGTGAGTCTTAGGCCATGGGATTAAAGAGTCGATACGATAACCTACAGACTCAATTTTGCGTGAAGGCCCACATTCACAGAAGTAATCTGCTGCATAGGCATTACCCTAATTCTGTTTCTGAGTGTATGCTCTGTGCGTTTTTACAGGTGAAATTAATGAATGCGGCCACTCTATTCTTGTGATGATGCAGCCGGCAATCCCACCACCAGTTCGATTTTTAAAGAAGCTGTAATGCGCACCAAGATTACTTCACGACACTGATGAAACCCCGAAGACACATTCCAGTCGCGCAATGTTAGGGTAATAGAAGCACCATTGCTTTACACTACATTACGTAACTACCACATACAAGTTCAAGGATCACAATGTGTTTGATGATGTATTTGCATATAATTATTTGGCTGCACTTCGGAGTACTTTCTCTAGGACAACAAGCTTCCCACATATTTGTAGAAAATAGTATCCGAAGTAGTCAATAATTGTGCGCGATGAGCAAATTAAGCTTTCTCTTGCCATTCTGGGCACCGCCAAATGACCTTGAGGATGTCAGAAACTCGATTCAAGGCGTCAAGAATCCCCCCCCCCCCTCCTCATGAGTGGGCAAAAGGGAGTGCCTGTCCTTTGCCTAGGGTAAAGAGATAGTAAACCAGCTGCTGTTAGAGTTCTTTATCAGGCCGGACCCAATGACTAGCGCCGGGGGCATGTGGTTGCCGGCTTGTTCTTTCCGACTCTGTGCAGATATTTCTGTGACAGGCGAAGTCTGAAAACGAATAGCAAGGGGCGAGGCACAAGAAGCGGGCTCGTACCCAGAGTCGGAAAAAACTACAGAAAAGTTTCTGTTACGACTGAATTTCTGTGCGGTTGTTGACGGGAAACCTGTTGTGACAACAGAGCGTTCTGTAGTAACATCAAAACGTTCTGTAGTTACAACAGAAATGTGGTACAGAACTGCAGACAACAGAAATATACTACATGAAAACTACAAAACTGCAGAAAAGTATTACAGAACTACAGAAACATTCGACGTTTACGACAGAACTGCAGAATATTTTGTCAAATTTTTGACATGGTTCTGTAGGTTTTTTCGACTTGGTACGGTGGCGCCATGCGAAAGGACCTGGCAAAATAGTTTCGGGCGCTTTCGGTTTGCAAGCTTCTCTATGTGGTTCGAAGAGGTGTAGGTCACAGGTTTTTTGCTGTTTGCGATTTGGTGCTGCATGCCTCGATAGAGCGTAACCTGCTCCAGAGGTGGGGCGTGAGTTCTGCATTAGTCGCCTGTGTCCTCAGGCTCTGGTGGGAACGTGAAAGATCATTTCTGCTGTCATCGGTGGCGAAGGGAAGTTCTATACCATCGAGTTGGAAACGGGAAGCTTTGGACACCTTTACAAGGGGTGTAACTGCCACAGTATGAAGGCTGAAGTCTCGTCCACATCATCTCTGTTTGACGGTAAACTCGACAAGATTACGAGGTTTTTAAGGTTTTGAAGGCTTATAGCGGTTTTTAGTGTTTCTGAGTGTCGCACTTATGAATTAGGTTGAATGCATTCTTCTGTGATTAACAGAGACCATCTTGCTTATTTGTGAATTCAGCCACCTGATAATAATTCTTAGAGTTCGTAGAAAAACGTTTTTAAGAAGTTTGTACCTCACATGCAATAGTTTGCCTCTTCGTCACAAACCGCTGGGAAGACCTGTACATATGAGTTGACCTGCATGTTCCAGCGGCAGAAGTATTAGGTGATGAGTTGCTAACCACTACCACAATAAATCAATTTTCGAATACTCTTTTCTGTAACTTTGCAAGAAACCATAGGTTTCATAATTCAACTATCGTAACGTAAACTTCACGTGGCTTATGTAACATGATACGTCTTATTAAGGCAACATAAGCTGCTTTTTTTATGAGCGCGGCTTTATGGAGAGCAGGAAATCTTTATGGGGTTCGTAGCATCAACTGAAGTCCTCGAGAATAATCGATGGCCGAATTTTCCTTCTGCAGCTAAATATATCTCACAAGTGTGCATTCCTTCAAATCCTTTACCACATCACCTTGCCCAACAAAATAGGCAAAGTGTCTCAACTAAACCCAGAAAAATTCTATCCCGCAGCATACGCAGCTTTTCAATACAGGAATAAGAAGAAGGTATCAGAAAAAAATACGCACTTGAATATGTAAAAAAAAATCTTATTCAACTCTTTTTTTTTGTGTGGTCTGTTCAGGGTGGTGCCACATCATTTTGCTTCTCATTTAGCATCAGTCCGATAGTCGACTTAGAGGATAGTCCGTGAAAGGAATTTAAATCTATGACATACTTTCACATACATGAGGACCTTCACAGTTGCTTCTGAGGCAGGGCTCAGTATTTAGTCACAGGGTTCGAATTCAGTCGTGGATGTTGATGATGTCCCCAGTCGTAATGGTCTCCTTTGGCGCTACACCCAGCCTCCTTTTAGGCCACGTCTTCGACCTTGAGCCGAGCTCTGTGCTGGAGGTTTGCCGACGTTTCGAGCAAGCGAAACAGAGGTGCATGTCACACTATTTCGGCAGGGTGTCGAACACGGCTGCTAGCTCCTACTGTGTTGACCTTCCGACTCCCCGACCGCCTACCAACGACAATACTTTGATGTTCATCGTGCGCCAAGAACTTGAGTCAATGACTCCCGCTGTCTCGCTGTTTCATACGCCGGACAATACCCTGGCTACTATATCACTCATTCAGGCTGCTGTTCTGCAGGAGATTACGAATATGGGCATACCTTCTGGCCGCGTCGACGACGCCGTAGATTCCAGACCTGCCCCTAAAGTAATTGCTGCCGCCTTCTCCAACATCAGCTTTTCGCCCCAATATTAGTACCGCAATCCGAATGAATGGTGCATCTCTGACCATCGCCACATCTTCTTTGCTTTTACGCATTGGCCGCATCTCCAGTTATTTGCCGTAATTGTTGGTACACGCCATCTCGTTCGTTCACCTACTTCGACCGCTGCGAGACTATGCCCCTCGTCATTCCACACCTTGCCCCAACCATACCTGTATTGACTCCGGTGCAACTGCTCGTGTTGTGAACTGTTCACCATCCCCGCAAACCCGACGTTCGCGTTCGCTTCCTCACCGCAGTTCGTCACCATACTTTCCTTCCCTCTTACCGGAAAACTAGTCAATGCAGTTCTGGGAGGGGACGCTGCAATTGAGACCCAAGCCGAAAAACCTCTGCCGACTCCTGCACAATACAATAACCGCACCAATGTCTTTGTAGACGGATTTCCAGTTTCCGCTCTTATTGATACCGGTATTCAACTGTCCGTTTTTAGCTCCTAATTTTGCCGTCGCCTCAAGCAAATACTTGCACCAGCCGTCTCGTCCATAGTTCGCGTCGTCCATGGCATCCCTGCGGCCGTGGTTGGTATGTGTATGGCACGAATTACTATTACTGGTCGTCATGTCCCAGTGTTGTTTACCGTTCTTCTTGAAGCCCTCATGACGTAATCCTTGGTAATAACTTTTGAACAGCCCACTCTGCCCTCATTAACCGCTCTCACGACCTGCTTCGCTTGGACCTTCCGCTTTGCTCGGAAGCTTCCGCCAGCTCATCTCGCCTTCGCTCAGCGCAGGTCTGCCGTCTTCCTCATGAAGCTGCCGTTTACATCCCTATGTCGCCTTTCCCACCCGTCTCAGACAAAGACTATCTCGCGTGTCCCGTTACTTATGTCATCCTGCAGCGGCACGTCACCATTCCTCATCTAATTGTGCTTATCTCCCAAAAACACAAATCATCTTGTCCCCAACTTCACTTGTCAACTGGCTGTTGTGTCCACTCTGACCGATTATGCCATTACAGCTCGGGCTACAGATGATCCAACTGCCGTCCCTGCAGCCCCTCCCTCGTCCTCCACATCATCACCTGATCCCGTTAATAGCATGTATGCAGCTGACCTCCACCCTGAATTCTCCGATATGACCGTTTTCTCACCTATAACGACTTTTTGACTTCGGCACCCATTCATTAGGACCCACTTCAGCCTTAACCAACTGTATTTACAAAGGTGACGCCTGTTCTATTCACAGGTGGCCCTATCATGTTTCTTTTAGCGAGAGACGCATCATTCAAACAGAGGTCGAGAAGATGTTGGTGCACGAAATAATCAAGCCTTCTGGTAGCCCCTGTACCCCCTGTCGTGGTGCTCAAGAAAGATAACAGTAGGCGATTACAGGTGGACTGCCACCATTTGAACAAGATAACCTTTACAAAAGGCCGTTTAATCGTTTCCGCGTATAGAGGACGTGCTTGATAGTTTCGACGAAGCTTGCTGCTTTTCATTCTTTGACACCATCATTACAGCGACTGGCAGATTTCTGTCGACGAACGAGACCCTGATAAAACAGAATTTATCACACTTGACAGCCTCTACCAATATAGTCTTGCATTTTGGCCTTTGCAATGCCCCACCAATCTTCAAATGCATGATGAACTCTACTCTGAGGATTCTAGTGGACCACTTGTTTCTGCTATTTGATGAGGTTTTCCGGACATCTGGTAGCCACCTCTTTCGCATTTTAATTCTTGCGCTTTTTCACTGCGCCGTACATACCTAAACTCCAAGTGCAGCTTCGGTCATCGGGAAATCATCAGTTCAGTTCAGTCGTTCAGTCGTGTCCGACTCTTCGTGACCCTATGGACCATGCCACGCCACACTTTCCGGTTTCCCTCTATCTTCCTAACATCACATAACTTCATCTGCAGTGCCTCGAGGATGCCATCTAACCATCGCGTTCGCTGCCTACCCCTTCTCCGGCGACCCTCAACCTTTCCCAACATCAAATCTTTCTCCAGCGACTCCTCTCTTCTCATCAGATGACCAAAGTAGCTGAGCTTTAGCTTTAGAATTTGACCCTCCAATGAGCAGTCAGGGTTTATGGTCAACAATATCGACTGATTTGATCCACTGGCAGTCCAAGTAACGCTCAAGAGTCTTCGCCAGCACCACAATTCAAACGCGTCAATTCTTTGGCGGTCAGCCTTTTTCACATTCCAACTCTCTCATCCATAGAACTGGAAAGACCATAGCACGAGTTATACGGATCTTTGTTGGCAGACTAATGTCTCTGCTCTTTACTAGGCAGTCAAGGCTAACCATTGCTCTCTTTCCCAGAAGCAGGCGTCTCCTAATTTCATGGCTGCAGTCTCCTTCCGAGGTAATCTTGGAGCCCAAGAAGGGAAAAATCTGTCACAGCTTCCACTTCTTGTTCATTGATGCTCCAGGACTTGATAGGGCAAGACGCCATGATCTTTGTCTTTTTAATGTTCAGTTTAAGTCCAAACTTCTCACTCTCTTCTTGTACGCGCATTAGAAGTCTCTTGAATTCCACTTCACTTTCTGCCATTAAAGTGGTATCATCCGCATATCGGGAAATCATAGACCTTATTTATTTGGGTAATGTGTGCCGGAATTCAGTCTGACATTGAGAAGGTTCGCGCCATTAGATATTTTCAGACTCCGCTTTTATCAAGCAATGTTCGAAGCTTTGTTCACCTATGCTATATCGAACGATTCGTCCCGAACTTCGCAGCCTTCGCTCGTCCTCTAACCCACTTACTGAAGATAGGCATTTCCTGTTATTGGGAGCCGGAGCTAGTAGCAGCTTTCTCAGAGCTTATTGCTTCTCTCACTACTCGACCAGTCTTGGCTCATTTCAAGCTATCCGCCGTTACTGAACTCCGAACCAACGCAAGTGGCCATTGTATTGGAGTTACACTCTTTCACAGGGCCGCACAAGGGTGACTGCGTATGCCAGCTGCTCCTATCTAAACCTGATCAAATTTACTCTATTACAGAGCGAGAGTGCCTGGCGCTTCTTGTTGCTATTACAAATTTTTCCCTTATTTGTTTGGCCGCCGTTTACTGTTATAACAGACCGTCATGCCTTGTGCTAGCTTTCCCCCCTCGAAGATCCTACTGACCGTTGTGGATGCTGAATGCTAAGATTGCAAGAATATACATTTTCCGACGTCTACACATTCAGCCGGCTTCACTATGAGGCAGAATGCTTGTCCTGCCAATCCATGGATTCTCCTAGCCCTTCCGACTCTGTGGCTGACGCATATGTCTTGTTTGTGTCGGCCTTTACTAACATTGTCGAAGAACAGCGCTTGGAGCCTTCGCTACATTCCCATATCCTCCATCTTATCTCCGACCGCTTTGATCCACTCCTCGCCTTTTTTGTGCTCTGCACGAACACTCTATACGAAAGCAATATGCGACAAATTGGCGCTCACTTTCTGCTCGTTGTTCCCCAACATCTATGCTCCACCATCCTTGAGCAATTTCATCATGCTCCCACAGCTGGACACCTGGGTGTCTCCGGTACATTCGACAGCCAGTGCTGATTTTCTACTGCCGGAGCTCTACCACTCCGTCCAGCACAACGTTGCCGCAAGCGACCTGTGCCACCGATTTGCCTTCATGTCAGAGATAAAGAAGAGGTGGCAGGAATACACAGAACTCTACAAGAAGGACCCGGATGTGCAAACCCAACATAAGACGGTTGTGATTACTGATCTCGAGCCGGGCATCCTGAGGACTGAAGTTGAATGGGCCTTAGCCAGCCTTGCTAAGAACAAAGCTAGCGGAAGTGATGGCATTCTAGCTGAGCTGCTTCAAAACCTCACGCATGACTATGCTGTTAACGTTCTGTATACATTATGTCAGCAGATTTGGACAACCCTGCAGTGGCCACAGGATTGTAGGAGGTTAGTTTACATCCCCATTCTAAAGAAAGGCAGAGCAAAAGCTTGTTCCAACTACCGCACGATCGTGCTTATTTCGCATGCTAGCAAGGTGATGTTAAAAATCCTTCAAGGTAGGCTGCAGCAGTATGTGGATCGGTAGCTTCCGGACGTGCAAGCTGGGTTTCGCAAGGGCAGAGCAACTAGAGACCAGATCGCCAAACTTCGCTGGATCATGGAAAAAACAAGAGTTCCAGAAACCCATCTACTTCTGCTGTATTGATTATGCGAAAGCGTTTGACTGCGTAGGTCACAGCAGATTGTGGCAAGCTCTGCAAGAGATGGGAGTTACAGTTCACCTCATCTGTCTCCTCAGGAACCTGTATGAAGGGAAAGAGGCCCCAGTCAGAACTGGGCATTGTCTTACTGATTGGTTTCCGATTGAGAAAGGAGTGAGGCAAGGCTGCATACAGTCGCCCGGCCTGTTTAAGTTATATGCTGAGTTCATCATGTGGAAGGCCGGTCTGGACGAGTCTTCAGCTGGAGTGAAGATTGCTGGAAAACGTATCAACAACCTTAGATATGCGGATGATACCACTTTAATGGCAGAAAGTGAAGTGGAACTCAAGAGACTTCTGATGCGCGTACAAGAAGAGAGTGAGAAGTTTGGGCTTAAACTGAACATTAAAAAGACAAATATTATGGCTTCTTGCCCTATCATGTCCTGGAGCATCAAGGGACAAAAAGTGGAAGCTGTGACAGATTTTCTCTTCTTGGAAGATTACCCCTGAAGGAGACTGCAGCTATGAAATTAGGGGACGCCTGCTTTTGGGAAAGGGAGCCATGGCTAGCCTTGACCTCCTAGTAAAGGGCAGAGACATTACACTGCCAACCAGATCCGTATAACTCGTGCTATGGTCTTTCCAGTTGTGATGTATGGATGCGAGAGTTGGACTGTAAAGAAGGCTGACCGTAGAAGAATTGACGCGTTTGAATTGTGGTGCTGGCAGAGACTCTTGGGAGTTCGTTGGACGGCCAGAAGATCAAATCAGTTGACATTGTCGGCCATAAACCCTGTCTGCTCATTGCAGGGTCAAATTCTAAAGTTAAAGCTCACCTACTTCGGTCATCTGATGAGAAGAGAGGAGTCGCTGGAGAAAGATTTGATTGGGAAAGGTAGAGGGTCACCGGAGAAGGGGTAGGCAGCGAACGCGATGGTTAGATGGCATCCTCGAGGCGCTGCAGATGAAGTTACGTGATGTTAGGAAGATTGTGAGAGACCAGAAAGCGTGGCGTGATATGGCCCTTAGGGTCACGAAGAGTTGAACGCGACAGAACGACTGAACTGAACTGAACACTCGTCACCAATCCCCATACCGATTGATCTATTGTCCCGTTTTGGCGTTGATTTCTTTGAACCCTTCACTGTGTCCGCCTCGGGAAACGAATGGAGCGCCGTCGCCACCGATTACGCTATGCGGTACGGTATTACCCGTAGCATCCCGACTAGCGGCTGCACCGACGTCGTTGGCTTCATTATAGAAAATGTGATTCTTCATCATGGTGCGCTACGTGGACTAATAACTGATGGTGGCCGCTGTTTCTTCTCAAGATTGGTTGACGAAATTCTCCGTTCGTGCTCCGTCCGCAACAAATTCACCTCTCTATCATCCTATTTGACTTGTTGCCCTTGTTAGAGCCTGTCAGGGTTGAGAGGAAATCACAAGGAATGAAAAGCAGGGCACTGAATGCCAGTAAGCCAGCCTGTAACACGTGTCTGTTTGGTATATAGGGTTGAACGTCTCAAGGCGGCTGAGGCGTTGAGAGTCGACATGGGAGATGTTGACTGAATGTGTCTTCAGTGTGAGTGTTGATTTAAGTTTTGCTCACTTCATGGGAATGAAAGGCAACGATACTTATGCCTGATGCTGCCTTCTTCCGAAATACATTAAATACATAGGATATTGCGACCGTTTTCTTAGTGATAGCGCCAGGACTCTTTTCGTATCAGTAGAAATAGAGAAGTTAAATCATTTATGGTGCTCATATATACACTCAAGATGATGAAAAGCGACGGGTGGCTTGAGAGCGGTCTGCGTCCTTCAGTGGACGTATCTGTGCGGTTTTAGATTATGATGTTATAGTTTTAGTCACGAATTTTTACCGCATGTCAAAGGGCAATAGGTTTGACGGGCAGAGCTTTGCCAGTCATTGTGGTGTTATAGCTTTCAAAGACGCGCTTTTATCTGTGAGCAGTATGGCGTCAAAAAGATTGTTCGGGCAGAAAAAAAGGTCGCTAATCACATGGTAGAGCAACGTAGACGTCAGTGTTTTTATTTTTGCCCTACTTTTCTTCAAAAATGTAGTTCAATGAAAATGTTTCTGAGGGATACTGAAGCAGGAGTTAGAAAATGAATGATAGTTGAAAACGTTTGCGCGAAGCCTGCAATAATTATTCTATTCTGCTTTGGTTTTAAATTTGAAGTCAAAACGGCCAGTGACAGGGTATGCTAATGTATTCACATCTTCGCGAACGAAATCGCAGGGATCAGTGCACAACCTTAAGGAATAAGTCAGCCCTGCGACTTCATCGAGGCCCTGTATTTCTGTTTTTTTTTAGACCGCTAAATATAATTTCACAAGTTTAAATCGAACTTTATAAAACTTCGGTAGGAAAAATAGCTTTAAATCGCTCTAACTGCTCTGGAAGAAGTTAAAAACTGTTTGTAGTGCGTTTTGTTCTCTAAGTTGTGGAATATTATTTGAGCAGAAGGATGGTTGCTGTCAGTTTTGTTAAGTATATTTCGATCATACTTCTGATATTTGTCACTACTAGCTGTGAGTATTAGTCCACTGTGTTAATTTTTAGCATGCGCAGCTCTCAAATGTTTATGCGAATGTTGCTTAAAAATAACTTTTAGACTAAGAAAAATTATAAATTAAATTTTCTCGCTTCATGTAGCTATTTACTAACAATGCATAGATCCAACAAATTAACGAATTAATGGCAGTTTTAGAGAGAGCGTGTAAATTTAGTGTGGTATTCATAAATTTCTAAAATGCATTCGACGATTTGTTACGGCAAACTACTAATAAAACTATTAACTATAATTAAAAACGATGCAATCCTGCGCATACACTTCGGCGTATTTGTCGATATTGTGAAAGGGTGCAAATTTTTATTGTGTTCGCTCTGGCTAGGCAACAGTTCAGTGGGGCATTTCACAAGGCTCTTTCCTTCAGCTGTTTTGTTTTTAACCCTCGGCTATGACTAAGAAAAAAAGTGAATGTAAAAATAATATTATTGTTACGGACGATCAAGGAAGGCGAAGCGGGCAGTGGCGTGGGCAGGAGCGCTCGCTCTAGACCCACCAACATTTCATTAAAACGTCATCTCATGGTCATCGAACAACGTCTCACTGTTCCCTGTTCTCGTGTTTTCAACGGCTAGCCGCTTCGTAACATTTGGTTGCATGTGCTGGATACTTAATCATCACCCCCTCATCCTGGTCCCGAGCTTCGGCGCCCTGCGTCTTGTCTCGTCGGTGAAAGGTTAGGAGGCATCGCATGGCTGGTCCCCCGCCTGCCGGACCCAACAAGACCTTACCGTTCCTCCGCCTCGTCCCCAGACGCGACCACAAGACATGACAAAGGAGAGACTGACCCGAGACGCCACACATGACCACAATACACGACGATGGAGAGATTGACCCGAGACGCCACACATGACCACAAGACACAGAGACTCGAACGACCATATTTTACCCCACTGACCAGATGCGCCGACCAAAGACCCCACACCCAAGACACCCATACACTTGTAGATACCCTACCCTGCCTATGCCATGCGGTGCGTGCCTTGACATCCACCGTCTAGTCGTGGCAACGTGTGACCCGAGAATGTCCTTGGATAAGGTTCATTGCGAATCATTGTGCCGGCAAGCCGTTCTATTCTTCCTCTGTTCAAGCTTCCAGACAAGTCTGTCATCATGCAATGAAGTCATCAACATCGGTAAACTGCCTCGTCCACGACCTGAATGATCGCTCGATGACCCCGGGTCATGGTACAGACGAGCAAGGAGGAAGAAGCGGGCATTGGCGCGGACAGGAGCGCTGGTGCTAGATCCGCAAAGATTTTATTAAAACGTCATCCCACGGTCACCGAACATCTTTTCTCTGTTCCCTGTTCTCCTGTATTGATCGGCTTGCCGCTTCGTATAAATGTGTTCAAATACAGCATACTATATTAAGAAATAGTAACTTAAATGACCAGACCTCTTGGAATTCGTTCTTAGTCAAAATAAAAGCAGCGTGAACGACATGAAAAATGCCTAATAATGCATTGAAAAGTGCCGCTATGTGAAGAACGCGAAAACTGCGCTCCTTATAACATGTTAGAGAATCAGTGGCAATAATATATCTACAGTTACCGACCGACTATAGGATATATATAAAAAGTATGGAATCAAATCGCTACAGCTACAAAACTGTTACCCAATTACAAATCATTAAGAAACATTTATCACGCTCTTACTGAACTTTAAGCTGGCATGTATCTGAAGCAGTTAATATAAGGAAAATAATCTTGGACCCATAAAATTAAGGCAACATAAGGACTGACTGAAATATATGTTTTTGAAATATATGCTGGGAATAGATAAGGATTTTTTACAGCTTAAGTTTCTGGCACATAACGCCACACAACTTCCCGTAAATATAGAAGAAATTTCTTGCGCAACAGACATATTAGAAACTCGCTTTTTTCTCTAGGGACAGTAAGTGAGAGAAATACGCTCACTACATTCATTATGGAATTCCCACCGTCTAGTTATTCAGAAGCACGCTCAAAAGCATTCAGACAGGTTACTGTGGCCGCTTCACCATTTTATGTTAGGCCTTGAGTGTCTCATTTATTTGGTATTGTTTATTCTGTGCCGATATCTTTTGCTGCTCAAACATCTGAGAAGGCGTGGTCCATTTTAGCATATGAGCATACGATTGTGAATGCCGTTCCGACGCCTTGTAATCATTGTGCGTTTTTCTTTTCATGCGTGCTATTATTGCTAAATTTGTTGTCTTCATGTAACTTTTTTTTTTCTGGTTGCATGATGCTGGAACAGTTGTACAACTTTCCCTGTTAAAAAGTGCTTCATTTTTATATACAAACAACTTTTCTGGCACAGTTTTCAGCGAGAATATTTCTAGTGGCAGTTGTAATCCCCCACTTTATTTGAAATCTTCTAATAGTTAATTACTGTAGATTATTTATAATGTTCACGCTGCTTACTCTTGCTAAAGTCCTAACATTGAGATCGGCAGTAATTTGCAAATACAAATATAGTTCCTCAAATAATGCCTCAGCAGGCTTATGGTTTTGCTGCTCTCTAAAAACATATCTTCGTGCTTTGTTCGTGAGGGTTTATTAACTCGCTGTGAGCTGTGAGAAACAAGATTTTGCTGCACATCCGAAAATTGAAAGATGCGTTATAATGTGTCTATAGAACTGTCTTAAAACATTCCAGAGTCGCTTAACGAGTAATACTGAAACCCATCGGTATTGCTATGGCAGCTTTAGCTAACTTGCATGATCGCAGGGAAAATTTAAGAACACATTTTTTGTTTACGCGTAAGCTTAGCAAGTTTCCATAAAAGTGCATTGCATATTACTATCTTTCAATATTCCACAGGTGTCTTGCACACAAAATGAGTCAAAACAGGAGACAAGCAAGGAATGTTTAGAGGGAGAATGCATGCAATAAATGGTGAACGATGGCTTTGCAATGAACGGAAATATTTTTATCTAACTGAAATAGAAAATTTCAGATTTGTAATTTGTTGGTGCACACTTCTTAGAGCCATACATTGTGAATGGCACAGAATATATAATCTTCGTTACAGTGGTTACATTTTCGTGTGTGCTTTGGGTCGTTTACGATGCAGGCTACACATCTCATGTACATTTCAATAACTGGCCGCTGGGCGCTGTATATTGCTCGCTAGACTGCATTTTGTGCTCGGCGCTAGCAGGGCGCTAGAAGGGCGCAAGCCGCAGCGGTACTGGTTTTTCTGCAGTCCAGAGGGGTGATGTTTCAGCAGCTCCTTGCCGGATAAAAAAGTGTGTAAAAAGTGGTTTGTTAAAAGTTTTTGTTGGTCGCATAAAACCACAGCCTTAAAGATATTCGTGCGAACGGATGGTCACCGTCATCCACCTGCGAACAATTGTGTCACCAATGCTTTAACTTTAACAATTATCTGAAGTGATTACCGAACACAGGTGGTTTACATTATACGTATATCCTTTTAGCGATACAGGAAATAGCAAATTTAAATGGCTTGTGAAAGTTCGATACTTCAAACATTCAGCTAAAATTTCTGTGCTAAAAAACAATCAAAGAAGAATGGCAGAAAATATACAAAAAGAAGGAAAGAAAAACAGAAATAGTGCAAGAACATACTATAGCCAACATCTTTTCATGGTGAGGTGAAAAGTATTTAATCATGAGGCTAAGAACTTTCCTGCGTTGGGCTCCAATGTCTTTTTCGTGGATCTAAGTCAATAAGCACACATTCTTGCGCGGAGAAAATTTGACCAAAGCTGATATTGAATCCAACACAATCCAATTAGGAGCCATTTATGAAATAGCTCACATTTTATTGAGCATAGAGCTTTCCTACGGAAGGTTTAGAGAGTCGCCACATTAAGATGAAAGCGGTGGCACGAAATAGTAAGTAAACTCATTTGCACAAGAACGTATGGCACGTAGAGTATTATAGCGCGGTAGCCAAAATGAGAGTTTCAAGCGAGAGATCGAACAGGGAATCGTGACCGAGGGTGTACTGAAAATAATTGGATGAGCATGAAGAAAATCATAAGAAAAAAAAGGGGACAGTTCTGGCTAAAGTTCTAATATCTTGTGAGAAGGGGCGTAGCGCAAGATTTGCCTTCTGTCGCCTCAGCAGAGACACATTTGACAGAAATTAAAGCTGTGCTGTTACTGACTGTCTGCTCAACTGCAACGACATATTGGGGGACTTGTTGTCTCGACAATGCGTTGCAGTAGAGCTGTTAAGCTTTTGCTATGCATAGCATCAATTTGCTACGAGTTAGGTCCACAAGAGAGACAAGAATTTGCTCAGAATAACAGTTTTTGAGCACTGAAACTTTATTAAGCGTCCGTTGGCCACCGTAAACATTCTAGCAGTTATCCCTTCAACATTATTCTCTTGTTCATCATCATCACAGCTTAAGTTTCTTGTTGCTCGTTTGCCACTTTCCTTTTTATTACATTTTGTTCATCATTACCGATACATTAATTGCGTAGGGTGAATAGATTCTTCATCGATCTCCACATGCAATAACATCTAGCGTCACGAAACAACAAGGGCCCTGGCAATTTTCATAATATCCGACTTAAGCTTCTGCATATTCCAAGGAGGCATATTGCTTATTTCGTGCGCTTTTATTTTTTGTCAGAAGTAGAGTCTTTGCGCAATGCAAGATTGCAAGATAAAGGATTTTTTTCTAACATTTGGATTTGGTCCCGGCTGTATTCCTGATGTCTACGATTTCGTGCTGCTTATACCTTACAGTGGCAACGCACAAAGCCATCGTGCATCCGGAGTTGTTCAAAGGAAGAACAGACGAAGACACCGCAGTTTTAAAAATTAACGAAGACATAACACTGAATCTGGAGCAGGGTAATGATTTGCACGAAGAATTCTTTTTGCGGACGTATCGCCAAGGGGTTCCTCAGCACAGATACGTAAGAAAGGTCTTTTGTGTTCTTTAGATGTGCCTGGTATTTGTATGGAGACCTGTTTTTACGCAAGACAATTTCACAATGTTATCGTTATATTCTTGAAAACGCCATAATGTTTACTTCATTTTAACGTCAACTGTACACATCATCATCATCATCATCTGCAGCAGCAGCAACAGCAGCCGTACTAACTTACTGCAGGGCAAATGCCTTTCCTATATTTCCCCAATTAACTCCGCCCTAGTGCTAGCTGCATCCACTTGACCCCGGCGATGTTAACCTGATCGCCCACCTAAATGTCTGCTGCTCTTGTTACGCTTTCCTTCACTTGGAACTCAATTTATTACCCCCTAAGCAACAACCGGTTATACTCTCTTCGCACTACATGTCCTTCCTGCCCATGCCCATTTCTTCTTGTTTGCACTAAAATGTCAGTGACTGGAGTTTTATTTCTCTGGTAGACCCTGCGCGCTTCCTGTCTCTTAACGTTGCATAGCAATCTGCATTGTCCTAAACCTAAGTAGAACCCTTTCGTTAGCCTCCACTTTTCAGCCCCATAGGTGAGTACAAGTAAGTAGCAAGTGTAGACTTTCCTCGTGAGCGATACTGGGAAGTTGCTAGTGATAATCTGCGAGTATTTGCCAAATGCGCTCCTCCCAAATGATTCTCCTTGTTATTTCCCTTTCACGGCCTGAATAATCGGGTCAGGGCAGTATATGCCTCATTCGATCTCCTAACTTCCATAAGCCCTATCATATCCCTTTGCATACCCTCTAGGGCATCTAACAGCACCGCAAACTAGCCTTACTAGCTTGGGTTTAGCGTTAAACATTGTCAGGGTCAGTTTTCCAATCACGGCCGTAGAAAATCGTAGCAACACCCGCTGCGTCTAAAGTCTGACCACCGGTTTGCTCAGTTGCTCCGCAGCCACCGGTGACTGAGGGCCGGGGTTTTATAGCACTAATCATGGGAGGTTGGGACCAATTACCTAACTAGGATGGCCAACTCCAGTTTTGGTGAGAGAGTGTGTTGCCGGAGGTGTTCACCAGCATCAAGTCGCACCCCAAATCTTTTTATGCAATTCCATCCACACGCGCATTTTATTTTAACGTACATGTTTTAAAACCACAAATGAAGACAGCTTAATGATTTTGGCCGCACTGCTTAAAGCTTGTCTCAAATTGTCACAAGCTTCGAAATTGTTCTCTGCAAATACCAATCAACATTTATTTCTTATGTTTTAGTATAACATTGAGGCTCTGCAGGAAGACTTATACCATGACAAAAGACGACTCGCAGCTGTGTTCATAACCGAAGAGGAAGGCACACTGAAAGTGGTATGAATTGAATATGTTCTCTCTATTTGTGTTTAGTGTAACGGCCGCTGTAAAAAGTTAAACAAAGGAAGGCAATCGCCTCGGGCAGATTGTGATATCCTGACTACAGAGACACCACGTGCGTGAATATGTATTAAGTAGCACGGTTTGTCTTCAATTGTTTGCACTGGTACTATGCCACATGTAGGAAAGTGTTGCATCTTTGGAAGAATAGGTCTGTCTGAAAAAGGGCACGAGTATCTATGTCTTGAGGGTCGCCGGAGAAGGGGTAGGCAGCGAACGCGATGGTTAGATGGCATCCTCGAGGCACTGCAGACTAAGTTATGTGATGTTAGGAAGATAGTGAGAGACCGGAAAGCGTGGCGTGACATGGTCAATAGGGTCACGAAGAGTCGGACACGACTGAACGACTGAACTGAACTGATCTATGTCTTGGAGAAAAAAATGGAAGTTTGTTAGGTACCGAATGGATTATGAATTTGAAAGTTCGTAGAAACTGCATTTAGGTAGGCGGCTGCATAAAACAAATGTGGTTGGTTGCATCACTAGAGGCGGGTGAGGGTACTAACAATGGTATTTAGACTGCGGCCTGTCAAAGATAATAATTTGATAATGTCGCCCTACGGTTCTGGGATGAGACGTATGAACATTTTTCTGCCTAGTGTGTAAAGTTGTATTTTAAGCTCAAAGAAGGCTTCATCGGCAATTTCCCGGAGCTGCTGTTAAAGCGGGTTCCACAGATTGCATCCGACGATGCGGGAAAGATATTCGCAATTGTTGTGCATGGCAGCTCGCTTAGTATGTAGCTTTTATAGAGAAAGCTACACTAACATTAACGACAACAGCGAGTTGTTAGGACAGAATTGGTTTGTTCAAACGTTACGACGGCGGCACAATCAATCCAGGTGTCCATAGAAAAATTCCCTGCAACACTAACAGCTTTCGCTCTATCACTCGCACTCTATCACTGCATCTGCACGAACAACTAAGCTTAAACGCTCACAATGTTTCTGAATGATATATTGCGTTTCAGCAAAGAGACCACTATTATAATTTATTGTATTGATCATTGGATACTGAGGCCTTTTAATGGTGCTTTGACCGCGTTTTGAGGTTTAGACCATACATCCTGTCTAAAACACCCATGTAAGCTGGTGAAAAGTTAAGAATGCAATTATTTTCTGGCCTATTACTTCATGACTAACTCTATAAATTAAAAAGAATCGCAAAGCATAAAAGCATAAGCTACGAGCCCTTGGGGAGTGCAAGCACAGCATCGATTTAGTGTCGATATTACTTGTTGTGAATATTGAATGGTACTGTTTATTATTATACCGTACCTCAAGAGAAAACGATAAATAATAGGCCTTTTTGCCAGTACGTGGATATTGAAGGCAGCTGCACAAATTGTTTGTTTTTCTCAGGTCTAGTTGTTTTAGCTTATTGTGGCTGGTCTGATATTTTCTCGGCATGAAAATATCGATTGTATGGTGGAGCTAAAATGGAATACATTGTCCACTACCAAGTAAAAAGAAATCGAATTTGACGGCTGAAGAATTATGATCTGCGTTGTCATTTGAGCAAGTGCACAGGGGGTACCATCATAATGAATTCATAGCTTGACGGAATTACATAAACGTAGTTTGCTTGTGAAACCTTCTGGATTTAATAATAGATGAGTTGAGGCTTGTGGCCTTTCTCGCTCACACCACAGCCTTTACTATGCGGATAGACTATAACTGTGGGTTAATGGCTGCATTAATTTGATATAGTCCAAACATTTGCTTTTCTGCGGCTGGCACAAGCACGAGTAGAAAGCATGCTTTCAGTAAAAGAAGATAACAATGTGCACATAAGAATACATTATTCTAAATGATAATCGTTTCGGGCAAGAACTTATTTTGGTCTTGTATAACTGCCGGATATGAGATGTTCATAACAATTTCTACTCTGGTGTAACTAAAGATGATGTGATAGAAGTATCAGGCACCGGAAGAGTTTAAGCTTCTCGTTCAGACACTGTAAAGTTACAGGAGATTTGGCTACCATACCTATATGACGACGGTCGTGCTGTCATTCGCATTTTGGAAAAGAATCGGTGGTTCTTTAAGCCATCTCATGCTCGTAGTTGAAAGGTGAAACTCTTTCTCGGTTGCAAAATACACTTGTAAATTTTGCTGTACGGTGCCTGATTGCTTTGATCTCACAACTCGCCAAGGTTTAGCATTCAAGGGGCATGATCAAGGCGGCAAGCATGCATGCGTTCTCTGATGTCTCTGTACATATATTTAAATGGAAATAAAAGAATTGAGGAGGTCTATTTTCAGCTTGGGAAGCAGTTCTGAGCGCGTTTCGTATTCTTGGCAAAATTAAGGAGGTATAATTATCGTTTTATATGTACTTACCGCCCCGCCGGGGTGGCGCAGTGATTAGGGCTCTCGACTACTGTGCCCAAGGAAACGGGATCGAATCCCGGCCTCGGCGGCTGCGTTTCGATGGAGGCAAAACGGAGTGGCATCCGTGTGCTGTGTGATGTCAGTGCGCGTTAAATATCCCCAGGTGGTTGAAATTTCCGGAGACCTCTACTACAGCGTCTCTTATAGCCTAAGTCGATTTGGGACGTTAAACCCCACGAACCAACTAACCAACCACATGTACTTACCTTCCCTAAAGGCTCGAAGCACACATTACAAGGTCAAGGAAGCGTGTCATTACTGTGGAATTGAATGCTGGAACGTTTTGCACACAACGTTCAGTGTAAACTACAACATTTATTGAAAAACTGACAAAAATACATATGTAAAAGCGTACTTTACTGCAGTGCATATAAATGCATTAGTATTTCGTCAACTGATCTGCTCAGGATTACAAGTACAGCTTATTATATAGCGTCACCCATAGCGGACGCGCACAAATATTATCAGCGATGCAGAATGATAAAAATGATTGATACATGCTTTACTTTCTAGCTGGGAAGGCTTTGTGCTGAGCCCTGAAGGAAGATCTCGAAACAAAGCCAAGACGATTAGGAAAGCTCTCAGCGCCCTCTGGACAAATTTATCAATATTGTTTCAGCAAAAACACCCTGGAACTAAATCACTTGAGACTTTGTGTAGAAAACTGCCGAAGGTATACGATATCTATAAAGACTATTATCCTGAAAACAATATTAAAACCATTGCGCGGAAAAATAGCGGTCTGCATACCCAGGAGAATGCTAGAAGAAATACCCCGTCTGCATCTGCACGAGCAAGAAAAATGCAAAAATTATTCCAGTGTTTCCATTACACGCACAGGAAGCAGAACACCTACGATCCATCACTTGCATATACCCCCACATTCCCGCGATCGATTTCAGCGCCACTTTTAACACTGATGGTCGTGCCGTTCTTTCGTACAGATTCGCCACTGGGCGACGCCCACGCGGCATCAGTTGTCGAGACACAAGAGGCAAAATTGAGGGCAACGGTTTGTCGTTTAGGGTTCTGGGCGATGCCTTGCCATTTCTCAGTGCTCATAGCGCGCATACGCTAATGAAGTTGGAGGCTATCAAAGACAGTGTTGGAAACCAATAATATGTACTTTGAAGGATCATGTACGTAATAAAATGTTTGGCAAATAATTTCTGAGACGCTGCATTAGGCAGACACTCTGCGTGGAATAAGCAAAGAAAATTACCTAATCTGATACAGCCAGAGGAGATTCAATAAAAGCAGAAAAGTTCACTGTAAAATATTTTACTCACGGGGTTGTATTGGACCATTCCTACGTGTAGGCAACCTGAAATGTGTCTGACAAACGTTTTCAAATGTGCCTTCTTGTCAAAGCAATATTTCGAAGCACTCATACTCAAGGACATTAATGCAGGAATAAGATGAGATTCAGCATGATACCTAAAAAACAACAGTCAGCGAACTCAGGAAAAGCATAGGGACTGAATATTATTTTTTTTATTTTTTCTTTTCATAATTTAGTGCTGCAATAATTTTGCGAACGAAATCTAAGTTAAACTATGCAGAAAAAAAAGAACACAGCGAATTACTGCAAAATCCCAACTTGTAGCCTTCGTGTTTTGCGTTCAGTGCTCTTACCAACTGAGCTACAGTGATTCCTGTTGATTGTTCATTTTCTCAGTATAATAATGTTGTTTGTAACCGAAAGCTGGATGAATGGAATATAGGAGCGTCCCCTTTGTAACGGGGTGGTAGCAGTAGCTATCAGCGCCACTGCCATCCATAGCAGCGAACGCAGTACTTCCTTTGTTACCACCAATTTCGTATGGGACATCTGAACAAGGAAGACGGGAACAGCGCGAGAACCCTCCTAACCCTCTAGCTTCTCTTAAGCAGCATGTGGCTCTTGGCTCTTTTATATACTGTCAAAGTTAGTCTTGGGTTTATGGCGGCATTAGAGCTAGCGTTCACGTGCAGCTGCCTCCTATTTTGTTGCTCAAATTCTTGACATTGGCGGTAATACAGGACGTTCTATATACGCCTCTATGGATCAGAGTGGCACTGGTGAACACTCCCTAGGTTGCGTTTAAATTAGACATTAATACTTAAGAAAGTAGGGAACTGTGAAGCCGCCTCTATAGCTCAGGCACTAGGCGCGAAATGCAGGGTTGTGGATTCGGGTCCAATGGCGGCGCATTGTTTTCTTCTAATTTGTGTTCAGTTATGCTCGATCTATTAGTAAAACGCTTGCTGTGCGAGTTCAACTTCACACTAGAAATTAAAAAAAAATTCCTTATGCGTTCCTTGTTTCCGCGTATAGTTCGACTTCTTAAATAAAAATAAAATGCTTTAGCACTTTTGCAGGCCATCAAATCTATGACTTTCCAGTTGATGCAAACTGTGAAAAGGTGACTAGGCAGAATATATTTATGATTGCGCTAGACAAACGCTTTGCGCTAGGGTCCTCGAGATAAGAAAATGATTTTTTTTTTATGCGTAGGGGCAGCTGAAGGAAGGCGAAAATACTGCTCTCAAGCGCATTTGCAGCTTTCTCCCTGGATCTCATAGTCTCAATGCGATAAACATAATATAGTTGCTAATTTTAGCAGTGCAGTTCTAATTTTGTAGGAGCGCTTGAGGCAAAGTTAATTGTGAATCCCTTTGTACTAAACGAAACTGACGTTCGTACTCAAAGATCCGATGTCGCCTTCAACAGCGTAGCCAATGCGTTTTGCTTCGAACAAAGAGAAGACGCAGAGTTCGGGGGTGGGAGGGTGCAGTGAAGGCGTGTTAATTTCAAAAATCCAAGGAAACTACCTAATGTTAGCATCTCCCAAAGCACTGTAGCTCTCTATAAAGGAGGCTATATCGCTTTCGCAAAACTAAATATTTACTTTACCGGTTACGGAAAATTTCCTTTTTTTTTGTCAAATCATCTCGAGCCTAGCTTGTTTAAGCGAATGCGGTGATTTCATTGTCAGACAGTGCGCAAAGTGGAATTTTATGTGCTGTCTTTTAAACTGCGAAACAAAATATGCTCCATTACACAGCTAATGAGAGAATTCTCGTCGCAGGAAGGGGTTGTCGGACCTGATCTGAAGATCAAGCCTGTTGTCGGCGCGGAACGGTCAGAAGAAGGCCACATTCCGCACCTGTTGGAATCTATTGAAGAATCTGATCGTGACCGATTTTATGGTACGAACCTGCAATTCATTGTACCTAAGCATTTAAGATAAACTGATCGATGGAGGACATATTGTCATAAATTGTATTGTGTTTTGATATTGTTCGCAATGTGTCGCCAGCAATACAATACAAGCTAACATCAAAGAAAGCGTTTTCAGTTATCAGGTTTTGGCATTGTGTCATAGATAATTATTAGAAAGTGTAACTATAGCAATCTGAGTTCCAATCACTTTTCTTGTTCTAGGCAAAATGCCCGAGACAACCCCGCTGCAGGTTTCGCCGCGTAACAGAGGATTTGATGAGAGTAAGTGTAGTACGGAGGCAGTACAGATTCATTTTCACATTTTACATGTTTTGTTTCCAGCGAAATATAAAGTACCATACGTAACGCCTGAAATATTTGTGGTTGTCGACTCGTATTTCCACGCCGGGTTTAATACAACAGCAGAGATGATGAAGTATTTACTCACTACTTTCCGAGTGGTAAGAAATACTATTCTAATTGGCGTGATCTGTGCGCAGTTGTAACTGGTACTAGCAGGCTCTTCTTCTTCAGGTGAACTTGCGCTACCTCGGAGTTAAAGACCCAAAAGTTCAACTGATATTCCGTGGTGTGGAAGTGAGCACTGTGAGTACCTGTGGAATGTTTTTATTCAGTTCTCGATTAATAACAATAAACAGTTCGCATAACATACCTGTCATAAAATTTTCGCCTGGTTACTGCATGCTTCAACCGGCTTCTGAAGATTAGAGACAAACGCAATAGCAATAACAGTAATGCAATTTTGCCGACCACAAAAGTCATTAAGTGTGGCAAGCATAAGCAGATCATTGGTTATGTTGTGAGTTGAACAAAAATAAAAACAATTTTAAATCGTGCTCACGAGAAATGCGTCATGCGTAATTCCGCCCGCGTCACTTTCAGAGTTTTGTTTTTTTTTGATTTTTGTGATAATTAACTGAGCCTGGAAAATTAGGAAATCGCCACTTATAACTAATGCGCTTTAGTCCGAACTGATACCAGCCTCGTAAATATCAATAGCTTTCTTTTGATATATTCCTATCTTTACGACGATGAAGCGATTCTAAGTATTGTTCAACAGTGAAAAGACAATGAAAATTTCATTGCTTTCCGGTAATATCTCCTTGTGATATCATATTTTTCTCACAGAACAGTTATAGTCAAATGAGTGTAGTTATTACAACTGTTGGGCTCCTAATATATTTGGGTGTAGTGACGTCGTACTTTGTATCGAAGGAACAGAGATGCGGAAACACCCGCTGAGCGAGCGCAGGTGATAGTGACGAATGCGCAGTACCTAGCTTGCGTGGATTAACGATCTTAGAAGGAAAATGACAATGCTGCAGAACACGAGAGTTAAAAAGGGCAAAATGTTCGAAGCCAAGTTACCTTGAAGTTTGCATGTCAGAAGTAGAGCTTCAGGTGCAAAACGTACTATAAATTTTTTATTTATGTCTTCAGTATTAAAAGCCAGTTCTTGATGAGCATCGTATGGACGATTAGGAAATTCCTGTAAAAATGTTCATAAAAGTATACTGCAAAATTGAACACTTCTCTCCCCATCACTGCGAAAAGTGCGCTTCATTGTTTTTTTTTTTTCATAATGAAGCGCACTTTTCGCAGTGATTGAGAGAGAAGTGTTCAAATGTTCACGATACTCTTACGAACAATTTTACAAGAATTGCCTAATCTTCCATACGATGCACAGGAAAAAGTGGCTTTCTGTATTCTATTCGAGTGGAGAAAGGACTTAAAAGTCGAAATTTCTCTACGTATGGGAACGTAAAATAATTTTTTTTTTAGCATACCATTAGGTGGTTTCAAACACAGTACTGTTCTTTCAAAAATAATAACTACGTTCCAAAAAGCTCAATTTGTGCGCAGTTTGTTGCTTAATGAGAAATTAACGCAACTTGCTGCTCTTTTCTATACATAAATAAAACCGCGGAATCTTTTGTCCTGTACAGAAAGAGAGATTACATCGAAGTGCAGTGCGTAGGTTGAGAGCGCGGTGATCAATCTTTGAAATTGACCACTCTCTTATCACGTGCATTTAGCATACGAGCCGGCGCATGCTCACGGAAATGATTATAGGTTAAGAGAAGCGATGAAATTAACTCGGCTACTTCTCCGTCTCCAAGCCATGCGAAATGTTCGAGAGAACCTTATTTCTTCAGGACGGAATAAGACCGCCGTGGTCGCCTCAAGGTTCGAGACCTTACAATGGGTTCAGCAAGCCGCATAAGTCGGTTGTTGGCCCCATATCGAGCCAATCGCTCTCGCCTGTACTGAATGCAATTTCTTCGCATACTGCTACTTTAAATGTCCGCCTAGTTTGATATTTGATAACTTATTGCATGGGCTGATCGTTTTAGGAGACATCGGCATTGACTCTCAATTAGAATGGCTAAACGTAGGCTCAGATGTAACGCAGCTTTGCTTAACGTAATTTGTTGCTGCTTGGTATATTTTCCCTCGCCCTGCAGAAAACTAGGGGAAAAAGTGTTTAAAAAGTACGGACACTCTAGTTAGGTCGAATGAAGCATTGCTGATATTTGTGTACGATTTGCGATTGTTCTGAAGCAAGTTAATGAAGTGTCCCTTGTTCGTTTACAGCGTCGGCAGGACGATGAATACTACGCTTACCTGTCATATACTGCACAAATAGATGGCCTAAAATCCCTGTACAACATTGTCAAATACGTGGAAAAGAAGAATGAAACATACTGGAAGTATGACATGGTCTACTTCTTAACAGGGTAAGTGCTAATGATCCAGATTCAGTGCAAAAGTGAGAGTAAAAATGGGCGAGGCGTAGTTAAAGTACGCGGAAAGTAGAGGCTAAACAAGCACACAAGATGTTTCTCGTTCAGCAAAAAGAAATAGTATGAGCTCCACATCTGGTGCGTCGCCTAAATCATGCACCTATATCAAAAGAAGCGATTGCCATTTTAGCAGAAAGTTGTGACGTGACAAGCGGCGAATCAGATTTTTCTACTGGCGTGAATAAATTTTGCATCAAAAGGTTGTGGACAACCTGTGTCAGAATGTTTTCGCATTAGTGGTAAAAAAATATATATTTTTTTCATTGCACACAAATCTTTTGGCATAGCGGTTACCCTAATTATCAACAGGCAACACGTATGGAAGCAAAGCGATTTAGAGCGCCTCTTGGAAAGTTGCTAGTGGATCGGGAGTTTATTTACGACGCGATTGGAGGACAGCGGACAGACGTGGAAGGACAGATTAAGGCTGTCCTTTCATTTCTTATGGGATATAGTTAATATCCTCGTTCTTCAGAAAATCCGATGTTGAATTGTGGGCGAAAAGTAATCGACATGACTCCGTCAGCGATATCTGGCAGGTAACATGACCATGTCTTCATGTTATTTAATGTCACAAGAAGACGTGACGTGGCCGAGTTGGTAGGAGCGGCCAACTCGGGATTAACCTTTGAGATGGTGGATGAGGTGGCTATCCAGTATTCTACTACCCTTGGATCTCGGGTAATATACGCTGCCTGTGGGTAATCCAGACACGTTCGTTTGGATTTTTAAATCGGGAGGTAATTTTTGTGTCACGTGGGCTCACACTAAAGTGGTATCTCACAACTGTATGATAAAGTGTATATGTAAGATAAAAGAGGTAAAAATTAGGGTAAAATAAATTAGGTTTTTAATTACATAGCAGCAAAGCGCATAAATGCGAGCGAGGAGACAAAATAGGAGCAGAAAAACTTGAGCCATTAAATTTGTCCCGTTATGCTCTTTACCGCATTCTAAGTGTTCTCTAGTTTGTTTGGATCTTGTTAAGTTCAAGCTTCCTAAAAAAACAAAGAAATAGCTTATTGTTCTCGTGGTAAGGTTCACTGAAACTGCAGGAAGAATTATCGGGGGAGGTCATCGCTCTTTAGGTAAAATTGATATAGCGGAGCAGCGCACATGTATTAAAGGGTTCAGTTCAGTTCAATTCAGTCGTTCAGTCGTGTCCGACTCTTCGTGACCCTATGAACCATATCACACCACACTTTCCGGTCTCTCACTATCTTCCTAACATCACATGACTTCATCTGCAGCGCTTCGAGGATGCCATCTAACCACCGCGTTCGCTGCCTACCCCTTCTCCGGTGACCCTCAACCTTTCCCAACATCAAATATTTCTCCAGCGACTCCTCTCTTCTCATCAGATGACCAAAATAGCTGAGCTTTAACTTTAGAATTTGACCCTCCAATGAGCAGTCAGGTTTTATGGTCGAGAATATCGACTGATTTGATCTTCTGGCAGTCCAAGGAACTCTCAAGAGTCTCCGCCAGCACCACAATTCAAACGCGTCAATTATTCGGCGGTCAGCTTTCTTCACAGTCCAACTCTCGCATCCATACATCACAACTGGAAAGACCATAGCGCGAGTTATACGGATCTTGGTTGGCAGACTAATGTCTCTGCTCTTTACTAGGCGGTCAAGGCTAGCCATGGCTCGCTTTCCCAGAAGCAGGCGTCTCCTAATTTCATGGCTGCAGTCTCCTTCCGGGGTAATCTTGGAGACAAAGAAGAGAAAATCTGTCGCAGCTTGCACTTCTTGTCCCTTGATGCTCCAGGACTTGATAGGTAAAGATGCCATGATCTTTGTCTTTTTAACGTTCAGTTTAAGCCCAAACTTCTCATTCTCTTCTTGTACGCGCATCAGAAGACACTTGAGTTCCACTTCACTTTCTGCCATTAAAGTGGTATCATCCGCATATCTAAGGTTATTGATACGTTTTCCAGCGATCTTCACTCCAGCTGAAGACTCGTCCAGACTGGCCTTCCTCATGATGCACTCAGCATATAGGTTAAACAGGCAGGGCGACAGTATGCAGCCTTGTCTCACTTCTTTCTCAATCGGAAACCAATCAGTAAGACTATGCCCAGTTCTGACTGGGGCTTCTTGCCCTACGTACAGATTCCTGAGGAGAAAGATGAGGTGAATTGGAACTCCCATCTCTTAGAGAGCTTGCCACAATCTGATGTGATCTACACAGTCAAACGCTTTCGCATAATCAATAAATCAGAAGTAGATGGGTTTCTGGAACTCTCTTGTTTTTTCCATGATCCAGCGAAGGTTGGCAATCTGGTCTCTAGTTCCTCTGCCCTTGCGAAACCCAGCTTGCACGTGCGGAAGCTCCCGATCCACATACTGCTCCAGCCTACCTTGGAGGATTTTCAACAACACCTTGCTGGCATGCGAAATAAGTGTGATCGTGCGCTAGTTGGATCAATCTTTGACACTGCCTTTCTTTGGAATGGGGATGCAAACTGACCTCCTCCAATCCTGTGGCCACTGCAGGGTTGTCCAAATTTGCTAACATAATGTACACAGAATGTTACCAGCGTCATGGTTGAGGTTTTGAAGCATCCCAGTTGAAATGCCTTAAATTCCGCTAGCTTTGTTCTTAGCAAGGCTGGCTAAGGCCTATTCAACTTCACTCTTCAGGATGCCCGGCTCGAGATCAGTAATCACAACCGTCTTACGTTGGGTTTGCAAATACGGGTCCTTCTTTTACAGCTCTTCTGTGTATTCCTGCTACCTTTTTATCTCTGAGGCTTCAGTGAGATCCCTGCCTCGTTTGTCCTTTATCACGCCCAGCTTAGTAGAGAAGCTTCCTTTGATATCTTTGATTGTCTTATACAGAGCTCTTGTTTTCCTCAATTCGCTGTTGTCCTCAACTGCTTGGCACTGTATATTCAGGAATTCATTCTTATCTCTCCTTGCTATTTTCTGAAAGTCCGCATTGAGAACATTGTACCTTACCCTTTCCCCCATAACGTTTGCCATCCTCCTTTCCTCAGCTATTTGCAAAGCCTCTTCAGATAACCAGTTTGCTTTCTTGCATTTCTTTTGCTTTGGAACTACCTTAGTAGCAACTTCTTGTATTATATCACGAACATCGGTCCATATCTCTTCAGGCTCTCTGTCTTCTAGATCTAATTCTTGAAATCGATTCCTCACTTCCACAGCATATTCTGATAGAATTTGATCCAGATTATACCTGAAAGGCCTTCTTGTTTTCTGCGTTTTCCCCAATCGAAGCTTAATTTGGCAACAAGAAGCTGATGAGCGGTGCCACAATTGGCCCCAGGCCTTGTTTTTACTGCTTGTAGAGCGCCTCTCGTCCTCTGCCGGCCAAGAATGTAATTAATCTGACTCCTGTACAGACCGGTCGGTCAAGTCCATGTATACAGGCGCCTCTTGTGCTGTTGAAAATGAGCATTCGCTATGGTCAGGTTGTTTTCTTGACAAAACTCTATTAGCCTCTGCCCAGCGTCATTTGGCTCACTAAGACGAAACTTGCCTGCAATTCCGGATATTACTTCACTCCCCAGCTTAGCATTCCAGTGTCCTATCAGAAAGAGGACATCTGATGATGGAGTGCGGTCTAAAAGGCATTGCAAGTCAGCATAAAATCTCTCAACGTCAGCTTCTTCAGAAGTGGTGGTTGGTGCATAGACCTGGATAACTGTTATGTTGAAAGGGTGACCTTGGATCCGAAGTAAAATCATTCGGTCGTTTTTGCGGTTGTACCCTAGCACTGCTTTGCCCATTCTTGTGTTTACTATGAGAGCTACCCCATTCCTTCTCCTGGATTCATGTCCACAATAAAAGACATAATGGTCGCCGGAATTAAATTCTCCCATTCCGGTTCACTTGAGCTCGCTGATACCCAGGATATCAATGTTCAATCTGTCCATTTCTCGCTTGACGACATCCGTTTACCTTGCGTCATAGATCTTGCATTCCATGTTGCTATGTGATATATCTATTTGCAACATCAGATTTTCCGGTCGCTTCTCGACACATCTACAACTGAGCATCCTTTTGGCTTTAGCCCAGCCACTTCATTCGTCCTGGAGCTACTAGTAATCGCCCTTTGTTCATCCCCAGTAACATGCGGGACGCCTTCCAACCTGGGGGGCTCATCTTCCGGCGCTACATCATTAATGCTATTGTGACTGGCTATAGGGTTTTCTTGGCAGGAAATACTGGAGTGGGTTGCCATTACCTTCTCCAGTGAATCACATTTTGTCAGAACTCTCTGCCGTGACCTGTCTATTTTGGGTGGCCCTACACAGCAGAGCTCACGACTTCATCGAGTTTCGCAAGCCCGTCCGCCACGACAAGGCAGTGATTCATGAAGGGTAATGCTTTCCAAAACAGAGCACCCTTTTTGCGTGCATAAATGTTCAGTTCTCCCGTACATATTCGTGAGTTGCAAGTGTGTGGTACTAGTAAACAATTGCCTTAACACTTGGTTACCTGTAATCTACAGACAGGCTGATGGAACGGGTAAGTTGAGTTTAGTCGAAGCAAGAGTATTGATACAATATCGAGCTTAAGGGCCCATAATGCCTCGATGAATGACTACAGGGGCGTGCAGTGTCTGCCGCTTAAATAATTCAGGCCACATGAGGATTTTGTCGTGCGCTGACATTTTGAAGCAGAAGCGAATTTGGCTTTAAACTGCATAGAAATCCGACAGGTGTAGCCAGTACGAACCCGCGGCATAAAGGCCAGAAGACGATCGCAAATAGCTGAACCAGCTAGTTGGATTAAGTAGAATATGTTTTTGCACACCACGGTATACCAAGAGAAATAATGACGAGAGTAACGATCGATAATCGCGAGTTGTTATTTACAGGCCCTGACAAAATGTACAGCAAGGTGGAACTGTTGTGTACGTTCCTGTTGAGCGATGGGAGTAAGGTGGTAGGCATAATCTGCGAGTACTTGCCAAATGCGCTCCATCCCAATCTTATTTTCTTACTTATTTTTCTTTCATTGTAGATATACTCGCCTGCCAATTCCACGCGTGGCTATAACAGGGAGTGTATCTCTGCTGGGTGGCCCCTTAGACCGGTAGCGGTGTGGAGTGTTAGGTTAGTAATTGTACTCATAAAAGTCTGCGAGATAGTAGAGGCATAAGTGACGTGGTTGATAATTTAGCGAGCAAAGACTTACATCGACCCAAACAAGGAAACGCATGGGCAGAAGCATATGAGAATTTTTAACGCTACTGCACCATACCCATAAATGCGGAGCTCAAGCCTCCTTTATATCTTTTTTGTTTCAATGTCCTCAGCTAAACAGTAGGCGAGACACGTTTCTATTTGTTTGAAGTTTAAGGCTAGAGTATATTATACCGCACAATCAAGCTTTAAACGCTATACAGTCCTTTCCAAGTTCTTAAGTCCCTAAAACAGTCATTTCATGAGACCTGCCAGCGGCGCTGCCGTGTTTCTACGAGCTCGGCTAGCGCAGCCCATCTGTCTTTCGCGCAAACATAAACAAAAACGGCATGGTGCAACATAGCTAATAACTCCTGCTGGCTGCTCTTCTTCCCGGTTTACGCTGCTGTTTATGCACGTTGCACTTGGGTAAACTCACTCAAATTTGTTTGTATTGCATCACTTGTGACGTCAAAAATATATCATGCGCTTTTATCGTTCCGTATTATGTGACGCATCAACTGACATGTCCCGCTGTAAAGAAGCCGTCGAAATGGCTCTTCGTGACATATGTGTTGCATGCCTGACATGAAAACAAATGGTTCTGTGTTCGATTCGCTTTTTACCTACCCACCTCAGAATTCCCGGCATAGGAGCAGTATATTTTGCTGGTAATGCAGACCGCATACATGTCACCGATCCCCGAGACATGTCAACTCACGATACCCGAAAACATACGCATGCGTGCATGAGCATGCATCTAACATGCTCGTGATTTTGCTTTCAAAGCACCAATCACCAACCCTCTTCCCCGTTTCCCAACTTATATTTCTACCTTGTGCTCACCTGCTGCATCTCATATGACTCTCCGCCACCATGACAGCACCTTCAAAATACTTGCAATATAGCTTATAAGAGTCTAGCCAGCTGGAAAGCTGTATCCCGGGTACACTTAAGTTTCTCTTTTAGGTGTAGGACACGATAGTGTTCATGGGTTCGTTGGGGTCCAAACTCGGCCATTCATCAGTACGTATGAGGCGTCTGCATACCGGATGACTATGGCCTGCTGCGGGAGCAAAAACAGGATATTGCGCCTCAGGCCAGTGCCAGTGCTGAAATGTCGCCAGCTTTGCAACACCCCAGATGTCTATCGCTTGCTGCGTCATTGATGCAAAAAGTGATGCCAACGGCGCTGAAGCTAAGTGAAAGCTTTGCTCTAAATCCTAGACGTCCTTTTTTTTGTGGGAACTTCATTCTTGGAAATACAGGCTTACCGATATTGGCTACTGCCTCGTAACCACTTACACTGTGGTCTCATTCCAAGCACTCTTAGGCTGTGCTTTGGCTCACTGGTTTAGATGAGAACTCCCATAAACATAAAAAGGATACAGCGCATGCCAAAAAAAATCTTTCCTGTCTCTCTTTTTGATCCTTGTTCCGGTTATTTTGTCGTCCGATCTCCAACCTTTTTACATATGTAATCACAACCTCAACATAGCTGTTAGTCCACGAACAACTCACCTCAGCCTTAACGTATGGCCGAATGGCTTAGTTTAGAAGAACTTCTTGTTGGGCGAGTTGGTGCATTGCTTTAAAGGAACCAAGATGCGCTATAAAAAGACAGCCACAGGAAATGGCTTAGTGTTTCTTGTATACTCGTGGATATGGCATATCGTACAACAGTTGCATATAGTAATATTGCGTTATCTACTGCGCCTTTCGAGGTGCCCGTTTTGCACGAAAACAAGCTTTTTTTTTTCAAGTACGCATAGCTATTGTACACTAACTATACGAAAAATTTTAAACCCTGGTTTTGGTCATACTAAACAGAATATGCCCTTGAGTTTCGAATAATTAAGTTGAATGTTCGTTCATTGCTTATTATTTGGATAGTGTGCCGAGATCCGTACTCAATACGCTATAATATAAAACAATCAGAAGCCAAAATAAACTACCAGAGAAAAGAAATATGGCGGCCCGTCGCTGATACAGAGTAAACGTGAAAACAATGTCTCTAAAAAATCAGCTAAACGTTTTTCGCAAATATCTGTGACAATCGGACTTCAGCCTAGCGCTGGGGAAGCGCGAGGTTTGATCAAAAATGGAAGTGTTCAAAGCGTGGTAATAATGAAGCAAGGCATCCTTGAAGCTGTGCTAGGGTTCTATCAAATGAAGTATTGTAGAATACACATTTATACCCACATTGTGTGACGTTCGAGCATCTTCGGGGCACATAAGCTAAGCGTTTTAGGTTATGACGCGGAATTTTTATTTTCAGCCGTCAGATGTCCTCGTGCGGTTCATTGTTAAGGTACCTTCAGATCTCAACGTCATCTACTGTCGTAATCACCAATTGTTTAATTAGAGGCTCTCGAATCTAACTGATACTCCCAGCGTACTGTACTCGTCGAAAACATTGAATGAAAGACCACGTCAATTAAATATAAAGCCACTCTTTATCTAAGTCAAGCAACTATGCCAACAAGTGTAGCGTACCTGCCTGAGTGCAGTGTCTATGGCTAGGTTTGCATCTTACGTTCAGTGAATATTGTTTTTAGTGATGCCCGTTTACATGTAAAATTTGCGCCGCACACTTGACATCAAACCTATTTAGCCAGCTCTTGGTTTTGCTCTCATGGCCAAGCTTGCGCCGCCAGGTTACACGCTAAACGGGAGTAATTTAACAATTTCGCGTTAAGAGACTAGCTGTCAAAGAACACAAAATCAAAGCCGTCTTTGAGCAATTGCTACATATTCATATTACAGCCTTTCCATGACAGGTACGTAATGCATAATTATGCCAATCTTGATGAGATATTGGATACACATTTTGGAAACTAATTTCGCATTTTTTTGGCAACGATTCCGGAATTGAATATACAGTGCACATTATTTCATAAAAACAGAAATAGCTATCGCAGCAGTATTACTCCATGCAATATATCGATGGGTGATGAGCTGCTCTCTTTTTCTTTTTGAGGGTTGTCCAATGACCTTGAACACTTATTCCTTTTGAATGTTGGGTGTTGAGTTTTATTTTTATATATTCTTAACGGCAGATAACAACATAGAAAATTTCAGTGTGAAGATGACAGAAGAGTGAAGTTGAAAGTAGCAGAAACGTTGGTTGTTTTTATAGGTTTGTGCGATGAAATTTTGGCTGAAAACATACGCCGAGGAATCGATAACCTCGGCGCTTCTATCTGCATGAAATAAACAGGCTGATCCAGGAAAAAATGGTTGTTTACGTTTTAACAGGTTGGATATGGTCGCTGTGGAAGGTTCCCGAAGAGAGAAGTCTCTCGCAGGTGAGTACTCGAATCTGACGTGATTGGAAGTCGCTAAGCATGATCTGGTCTCCTTTTTTTAAGCCACTTCCGTTAATTCTATTATTGTTTCCGCAAAACGAAATGGACAAGTTCTAAGAATCAGACTCAGAGACAAGCAGCCAGAGAGCAGCTTACAGAGTGCTTGTCATCGTACATAGCGTGATAGCTTTTCAGGAAGCAAGAAGTGAGAAAAAGCTAGAGATTTGTCTCCAAAAATGGGCTTTCGCTGAAAATACAGATTAAGAAGTGCATTCACACAATGAAGTGGCCAGAAGAGCATGTGTACTTACCTTAGGAAGCCTATCTTTTCTTATGGTTGTATCGTCATATTCTTGGCCTCAGTCATGCGTTTAGGCATAGCTGCCGATGAAAAGGCCTTCTGCGGATTTGAAAATGCGAGTTAATGATGTTAATGTCTTGCTAGTGATCACTTTTGTTTTGCTCTGGCTTGTTTTGAAACCTCAACTGTTTCATACGAAACTGGTGTCTTGTATTATTGTTTTAACCTGTTTTCAGTGTGCTTGCTAGCTGAGGATTTCGGCTCGAACTTTTACATATAATTTTGTTAATGCTGACACACGGAGGTAGAGGGCCGCAAAGCTTATTACGATTACGCACACGTCAAAACATGACCAGGTTGTTTGTATTAACATTTCGACTAGGAAGCAGTCTACATCAGAATATCACAAGATATTTTCAAGCATGTATTTATAGGTGTAGTGAAAGGGTGCGTCCCTTCTTCTGATGGCAAGCACACACAGTGACAGTAGAAAAAAGTAAGAACAAAAAGAAAAAATAGAGGGAAGTAATCAAAAAAGAAATGAGTCAAAGCAACACGCATACAGAAAGAAAAAAATACACAAGCACCTGCTCGTCCTGCGTGTGATGAACCGTGATCTGAGTGCCCGTTCTTTGGGCGTCATCCAGAGCGAAATACTAGTCCGTACACGCACAATCGCACAACCTCAATTTCGTCGTGGCCTCTGATACCTCACAAGTAGTCTCGCGGGACCCAACAGAATCCAGGTGTGATCGGAAAGGTGGGTGTGCTATACAGCCTAACATACTTGAGAGACTAAGGAGAAATGTGGAGAAATCATATTAAAAGAAGAATCAATAGTTAGGAGTGCAAACAGGGGTTGTGTGAAGGGAATGAGTCTATTTGTAAAAAAAAAAAACTGAAGTAACGAAACTAAATATAAAATGAAAACCTCTTCGTGTTCTCTCTGGCATACGACAGGGAGTGTACTGCTAAATAACAATTCTCTAGATTATTGTTTAGGTAAGCAACTTAGTTTCCTTGGGCGTTCATTTTGTTCAGAGCAAGCTTTCTCGATATTATAGATAAAGTATAATTCTCGTATTTCTCTTTCGTGGTGGGTGCGGAGGTTAGATTTTAGGATTGTTACTTTTGAGTTATGGAATTCATGACCGGGAATACCACGTCTTGATAGGGGTAGACTGGGTAGAGATTTAACATAGGCCCGGTGATTGCTAAATCTTTTTCTGAAGTGAGTCTCAGGTTTGGTCGGTATATTTGAGCTGACACGCTGAGCATTAGAGTAGGCACGCATATTTGAGATGCCATAGTTGTAGCTTCCTTAATTTCGATAGAAAAGAGGCTAGGCTGACAGCAGTCGTTGACGCGGGCATTTTGACTCAGACGGGGCAACGAAGCTTGTTACATGATGCGCAGCCCACAGTCGAAGGATTGCTAATTTTCAAAGAAATTAGAATGCCTCGAATATTCCTGTTCCGCGGGATACAAGACCCGCGGTTACTCCGAAAGAGCAGAATTGCATCGTTCACTTAGTGCAAGAATGTGTAATGGCGTCATAGATTATGGGAGACATTTGGAACCGATCCAGAGTATATTAAAACTAGATTAGCGTGGCTGGAGTCCTTTTTTTTTGAATTCGAGTGCTTCAGCATATGTTCGCCGTCCAATACATCCGCTCTGCCTATTGCGCCATCTATAATTTGTCCGGGGTATTTTTGTTGAAAAAGCTTTACATTTAGTTCAACACAGTTTGTGCTGAAATCAGTTTTTGTTTGGAACAAATGCGGCTAAAGCGCTGCTCTCGGCTGTATGAAATATCAGTCTTAAAGTGCCTTGTGTGGTTGTTTTCAAAATGCAGACACTGCTGAGAATCTGTTGGCTTTGGGTAAAGTGTAGTGTATTAGTCGACTGAGAAACTGTAACCGTGACGTTTAAGAAATGTACCGTTGATTTCGAGTAGTGGTGTGAAAAGGAGATGGACGGGTGAGCAGTGTTGAAGGCTCGAATAAATGACACGAGTGCTATTTCATTGTGCGGCCGAATTAAGAAAGTGTAATCAATTAAACGCTTATAGTACAGAGGTTTGTGATCACATAATGCGAGGAATTCTTTTTCTAAAATATCCATGAATTTGTTTTGCATAATTAGGACATATTCGTGGTCTGTAAGATGTGCTGCTGTCTGCCCTTATAGTTATGAAGATGACTACCATAAACAACACTTAAACTATTAAAGTAGTTGTAATATAAAGTACGAAAACACACACACACACACACACACACACACACACA